>ML256636.1:0-59360 GCA_005239495.1 Nicotiana undulata
GGCTAGAACTGAGATTTATGTAGGAGGGTGTAAAACATTATCATAGATTCTTCATATCAGTATATGGGAGGTGAATGTGATGACTTTAGATTCGTAGGAATTCTCTTCAGGGTAAGAATTTAATGTGGTGCTTTGGGGATATTTGAGAGAGTATTCAGCTGCTTATGAGCGTTAGACGGTATATCTTTATGCTCGAGTTTCGTGGGGTGAGTATGGATGGAGAATTGCAGTATTAGGGCAAGAAGGAGTATCAATTCGAAGGTAAGTCAAGAAGAAACTTAGACAAATAGCGCGGCTTGGTGGTAGGTCGGATTTGCATGATAAAGGATGTTACTAGTTTCTTGAGTATGAGGTAAAGAGCTCTTACAGGTGCTTCTTGGAAATGTTTTTGAGTTTTGGTGACCTGCGTAACCTGGTTGAGTTAGAAGGATTCAGTCCTGACGGTTGGTGTGGTAAAAAGGTGATTCAGAAAGTCCTTGATGGTTTCTACCACGGTCAGAGATGTATATTTTCTACTAGCGTGAGGTGTAGGTGATGTATAGTGATTTCACTTCTAAATGGGATCAAATGAAAAGTTCTTGGCTAGTTGGGTACATAGTTGTTTGTGGATAGGAAGGGAGCATGAAGTTCTCATATTTATCATAGGATTGCATGGCGTATGCGGTATTTTGTGTATAGTGGAGAGTGGCATATGTGATGTCACAGTTCAGTTTTGGAAGGAAGGTCAAAACTGGCGGTTTCATATGACTAGGTAGGTGATACCACCATTGGGTGGCTTGATGAGGGTATACATTCCAGAAAGGGAAATATGTTTGAATAAGGGTGCTTCATTGGTGTCACGACGCTCTCTTGTTGGATCGACTGTTGATATTCGAGTTTGCTCGGGAGGCACAAAATAATTTTAGGGGTATCCCTCACGGAATGATAAAGCATTAGAGGTGTTATATATTGAGTGGTGGAATTAGGATTGGATATGGTGATTTGTGCGCTTCATGGACTACGAGACTGAGAGTTATCATAAACAGATTTTTTTTTTGTAGTTGTGAACTACGAGGATGCGAGCGAAGCTAGTCAAGTGTTGGTATATGCCCTGATTCAGTCGTTATGAACTTTCGGAGAGTTATCTACCTGTTGTGGGTGACCAGAGTTGGCATAGAGTTATTGGTAGGCCAGTATGGGTGTGTTTTCTACACCGAGTCGGAGTTGTTAACTCCAAACTGCTATTGTTGATAGATGTGCCATTCGGTTGTCATTGAGCTTGTTCGTGTTTTGGAGTGATATAGGAGTTACCTTTAGGTGTTTCGAGGAGTTGTGATAGTTGGTTATGTATGTGCATAGGGTGTAGTTCTATCGGGTCTTTATAGCGGGATTTGAGTAAGGTAAGTAATTGGGTGTTGCAGGATTGAGACGTGTTGGTTATGTTCCTTCTTGTTCGGGTGGCACGGTATCGTCTGATTTCCCACATGGTTATGGCAATGCACCTTGAGTAATTGATGTCGAATTTCGCATGGTTATTGACTTTGGGTAGGGTGGCTTGGAGTATTTCATGTTGTCCAGCAGTTGGATGGGATCACGCTTTGTAGCAGAGTTAAGTAGAGGGATGATCCTTGGTGTAGGAATTGTGTGATATGGTTCCACGATGTGTATCAGGCTTTTAACATGATGTGGTAATGGCAAGAGTAATGACATGATAGTCCTCTCGTGTAAGTCTTCTCTATTTTATGAATTGAGCCCTTAGGATGTTGTTATTGAGTGCACGAGTTGCACAAGTTATGGCTATGGATGGTATTGATGTTGAGCGGGCGAATGGTTGCTAGTTTATACGTGTTTCTTTAATCATCGGCAGTATCTGGAAGTGTTAGAGCAAGGCATGGTTTGATAAGAGGGAATGTACCGGTATTGAGTTATTTGAACAGCTATTGTGGTTAAGAGTTATCGCTCTATATGGTCGAGTCATGCGATATATTATGTGAATTCATCTTGTGTTGCGGATATGGCTTGATACGGCGTGGTCGGACTATTTCATCTTATAGTCATGGGAATTTGATCTTGCAGATTATTTAAGAAGTGGAAACATGGTTCCAAGGTTTATGGGTCATGATTTGATTTCAAAATTTCATCTGTGTGGTGCTATCGGACCTCTATGGGTCAGGGTGACGAGAAAATCATCTCTGAATATATGCATGGTAGGTTACACGACAATTTTAGTGGTTTTTGGAATAACTCTACGCACGTTCGAGGACGAACGTGTGTTTAAGTGGGGGAGAATGTAACGACTCGGTCTGTCGTTACATGAAACCTGCATTATAATTGTTGTTATTGACTTATTATAGATTGGTTATTCTGTTATTAATGTGTTAGAGTTGATAGGCTTGGAAACGGAATGGTTAAATGAGAATTCAGGCACTTAGTCCTTAAGAATAGCCTTAAAATGGGAAAAGTCAACTAAGAGTTGACTTATTGGTAAACGACCTCGGAATGCGGTTTATTATGGCTCAGATAGCTTCGTTAGGTGATTTGGGATTTAGGAGTATGTTCAGAATAATTTTGTGATGTCCAGTGTAGAATTAGGCTTGAATTGACGAAAGTTTGAGATTTAGAAGTTCGTAGGCTTGAATTCGACATAGATTTGGTGTTTTGGTGTTGTTTTGAGTGTTCCGAATGTTCGACAAAGTTCAAGTTATGTAATGGGACTTGTTATTATGTTTGTACAGGGTCCCAAGGAGCTCGGATGAGTTTCAGATAGGTTTTGCTGCGTTGTGCTCGTTTTTCTTATGCTTCGGCGTCGTTTCTTCAAGCATAAATGATATTATATTGAACAAATGAGCTCCAATTACTTCTTTGAATGAAGTATTAGATCTATATCATAATTACGGACCCGTAGCAAAAAGAATCATCGAATTTGGGCATCGTATGAGGATTTTATGGCCACTTTACCAAGGTTGCCCAGATTTTTCGGGTTAATTACGCAATTGCCCCTGACAGCGTATTAAAAACCTGCACTATTTGCAAATCTTAAAACCTACATATCTCCTTCATTATAAGGTCCAATTGAGTGATTCAAAAGCCTAAATTAATTAGAATTTCATAAGAAATCCATTGGGAGCAGTAAAACGCGTGAAAAGTATATATATAACGAGAAGTTTGAGTTTTCTTCCAATATATTAACGGGGAGAAGCTTTTGAGGCGATTTTTAAGAGAGGAAATCAGTGTTCTTCATAGAGATAAGTGTCTTGACAATTAAAACTCATTTATGGGTGATTATAGACCATAATCCCAGCCTTTAATTCTTGAAAACAGTAGAAAATAGGATTTTGGGGCATGAAATTATGAGACCTTTAGGGGTCGATTTGAGGGGTCAAACAGACTCCGATTTTGGTGTTCTTTATATGTAAGAAATCGTGAGAAGATGAAGAACACCTTTCTGTAAAAAAATCTGAGTTTCGGGACGCGGGCTCGAGGGTCAGGCTTTGACCGGTTTCGGATTTTTGAGCTAAATTTGATATCTTTCAATTGGAATCCGTTCCTTAAGCACATATTGATGATAAAAATCTGAACTTGGTATATTTGGAGCGTTCGGAAGTTGATTTGAAAGGCAAAAGCATTGCGGAGTAGTTTCGGGCTAGTTTTGAGGTAAGTAATGTCTTGAAATCCTGTCCTGAGGGTATGAAACCCCGGACTATGCACCCTTTTACGGGTTTTGAAATGAAAAGGTGGAAACTTTAGAAACATCTTTCCTATTTAGGAGACTATTGAGTTGCGAAACCAAAATTTTAAGCTTATGCTTAATTAGTATTTATATTTTATGATATGTTTTGGGCTGTAAGCCGTGTTTGGGGCCTAGTGCCGATCTGTTTACCCCTTGGGGAACTGTTTTACTGTGTTTCCTCACTTGATATGTTGTGAATTACACTTAGTCTTTTCCTGATAAATTGTTTTGACACTCAGAGTATTTTGATACTATTTATTTAAAAATGAAACACTGTTTTGGGTCGAGAACCCGGTTTATTTATGGCCTAAGGGCTAATTGAAAGTGTCTGACTGAGTGATGTGAGGAGGCTTCCAGGCCTTATGAGTGATGTGAGGAGGCTTCCAGGCCTTATGAGTGATGTCAGGAGGCTTCCAGGCCTTATGAGTGATGTCAGGAGGCTTCCAGGCCTCATGAGAGAGAAGAGAAGGCTTCCAGGCCTTATGTTATTATTGCGCTTGGGCTATAGGAGCCCCTCCGGAGTCTGTAACACACCCCCAGTGAGCGGCGGTACCAATTGAGTGATGATGATTGCCCGCGGGGCTGATACTGAGTGATGATTGATACTGAGTGATGATTGATATTGAGTGATTGAGGGAATGCCTGAGGGCATCGGTTATGAGAAATGATTTTGGCCCGAGGGGCACTTTTGTGATGATTTTACTATGTTTCAAACTATGATTTACTTCGTTTTCAAACTAAGTCTTACTGAGGATTTCACTGAGATATATTGATATATACTTGTTTTCAAGGGATTTCTGAAAACTGATTTCGAACTTATGATTGTGGAATGTTACATGGTGACTTGGTGTTTTACTGGTTTGTGGAATTGTGTACATGTTCTGTGTGTTTATATTACTCAGACTGTGATTTATTTTCATTACTACTGAGTTGGCGTACTCATAAAGACTCCCTGTGCCTCTGTGCACAGATCCAGGTACCGATTTGGAGCAGTAGCTGGCTCGTTCGTTAGCAGCAGTCACGGGATTTCGAGGTAGCTGTCCAGCGTCCATAGCTTCTCTATTTCCCCTCCTTGTTTAGCTTTAGCACTTGATTTAGAGATATACATTATAGTTTTAGCAGAGTTAGATTTATTTATTCGTAGATGCTCATGACTATTGACTCCGATTCTTGGGAGGTGGTTTAGAATATTATGGGGACACTAAGACTTATTTATATTATTTATGCTATGGTTGCTTGCTGATTATTTAATTGTGAACTGTTATGATTGAACAAAAGCGTAGTAAAGTGATGGTCGGCTAGCCTAGTTCCACGATAGGCGCTATCACGGCCTGTTAGGATTTGGGGTTGTGACAGTTGGGGACCTCTTTGCGCCCGAGGTAGGCCTAGCGACAAATTGATTTGGAGAACCTAAAGTCTAAATGCCTCATTTTATTGATAAAAAATAGACAAATCTTTAAAACGAATCTAAATATGCGAAAAAGGCACTAATGGCCATAGGCCTTATTACATTAATGAAGAAAGGAAGACACCCCTATCTACTTGGTCCCAAAAGGACCTTCCCTAGATTCAACATTTTTTCTTCCCTTGATCAGCTTTCCCAACTCGCGAAGTCCCAGCACTAGGTAGGTTCTGGCTAGGTATCCCCCTTCAGATCCCTCAACATTCTGGCAAGTCTCGATCCTTTTGATGAATTTCTCCTCCAGTTCAACTATACCTTGCTCCAAGTACCCCAGCCTCTTGTTGGTGCTGATAGCCATGTCCTTTCATTCCTCGGTCAACCTTTTGTTGGACTTATGTATCTTGTAGTGATCATCCTCACATTCACGGATCCTTTTGCGCAGTTGGTTGTACTTGACTTGTGCTTCAGCCTTTTCGTCTATCACTCGGTGACCTCGAACGAACCCCGACTCGATTCGACCACCCAGATCTTCTTCTAACCATCCCAGATAGAAAGGAGTGCAACCGGTGTGATACCTGTCTGGCTCGATGGCGTCTTTCTCAAGCCTAATCTGGCAGTGCCATAGGTGCTGAGTTTGACACTTGTGAGGGCTATCATCATTCTAAAAGTCTGCTCTCGAAGATGACTCATTTTCTCGACCCTAGGTATGACCTGCTTCCTACCTGCTTGCCTCATAACTTGCAGAGGGACGTAAGGGTATGTCCCCCTCAGACCAATCAGTATCAGAAATGAAGCGTCTCGGGACCGAATGATGAACTCGTCTGTCGAAAACCACTCAAACATCCATTGAACCTGATCCTCGGTTAAGTTACCAAATAACTCAACCCATCCTTCAGAATTCTACGGCCGAGCGAACATGTCGGGAATATAGTTTATTCGCTTTGGGTGATGAAAAGCGATGTCTTGTCAGTATTCACCTTTTTGCAGATGTTCTATGAGCCAGAGTTGGAGTAATAAGTTGCAACCTTCGAAAAGCCTTGCTCCTCGTTGACACATTTCTAGGGCCCGATACATATCTGCGATGATCATGGGCACAATGCTGAAGTCCTGCTCGTCTATCCCTTCCATTAGCGTCTTAGTTACCATGGCCAACCTAGTATGGATTCTTTCCTCCTTCATTGGGAACACAATCAAACCCAAAAAACACACCCTAAACACGAACACTCGGCGATGGATATGTCCTAGAGAGGTGATGGCAAACTCGTCTTGGTAGGTGCGGTACGATTTGCTGTGACCGTACCTTTCATATAAATAATCGAAAGGGATGTTTGAATCCTTTAGACACACAAATTTTGGATTCTTCTTCAGACCCATAATTTTGAGGAAACCCTTGCCCGTGCGATTTCCAGGCATCAGCAACCTCGGAGATTCCCAAGCTAGATCAGCCAATCCTCCTATCTCTTCTAATAAAGGTGTCATTTCAAGGTTCCCAAAACGGAACACGGACCTATCGCAATCCCAAAACAGTGTACCGGCCTCTATCATCATTTTGTTTGGCTGGATATCTAGAAGAGATGGTAGATTGCCCAGGTGTTTTCTGACGAGGGTTTTGTCACTAGAGTGGAGGTCCTCCCACTAATTCAGCAACCTAGGGTGAATATTGGCGACCATGCCGAATCTGGGGACTTCATGCCTCATTTTCTGCAAAACAAGCAAGGTTAGGCCCTTTATCCCCACCAGACTCGACTATTTAACACCAATAATTAGCAGGAAGCATTTAGTTCTCCAAATAAATGCACAGAGCGTGAAGGCATCCGTTTGGGTTCTAGGGAAACCCGGTGGACTTTGGAGAAGGCTATCTTAAAGGTTATTGTGCAGACAACACGTTAACCTGGCTAAGTTTGACCATGATGCATGCAACAATATAACGGAGTAAGGTTTCTATGGGTTTTTAGACTGATACCCTTGAACGGAGAACTCAAGGGGGAAGGCACGGAACTATCGACTGCACCGCTGGTCGGCTAGTTTTACCGCAAATACGCCTTTCCGAATTTAGGGGGTAATATTATAGGAATAGCGCAACCACTCATTGTAAGCGTTGATATAGTATTTTTTTTGGCACGAGTGGAATATGAATGTTGAGCATGATATGCAATAAATAAGCATTTAAACAGGTAGGCATGTATTTGCACGTTAAGGAAAGCGGTAAAGAAATGCGACGGTGTAATGAAGAAAGCAGTTACAAAAGAAAGCAAAGATACATGTTAGTTTGTTCATGGGAAATAAATACTTGAAACAAGTAAAAACAATTTAATGGCATGTAACGGGGAAGAGGAAAGGGTGCACGCATTAAACAAAAGTAAAGGTCCAAATTCACGAAACTATTTGTAATGGTAAAATCCTAGGTATAATCCCCAGCAGAGTCGCCATGCTGTCGCGCCCCCTTTTTCCTTTAAGCGGAGATCGGGTTTATGACATTTTGACAACTCCTTTTAAAGGAAGAGGGTTAAAAGAAGAGTCGCCACCTAACGTTTTTAAAGGTACGTTAGGGCACCTAGAGGGATTAACTCACGAGACTAGTTTGCATTACCATATATTGGGTAAG
Source organism: Nicotiana undulata (assembly GCA_005239495.1). Lineage (NCBI taxonomy): Eukaryota > Viridiplantae > Streptophyta > Magnoliopsida > Solanales > Solanaceae > Nicotiana > Nicotiana undulata. The sequence continues at coordinate 7,717 of ML256636.1, forward strand.
GGCTCGAAATTATCCTAAGGGGAAGGTATTAGGCACCCCTTAGGATCCACAACTATGGTTCCCGGCCAAATGGTTTTCATGAATTCGGACAATAAGCAAATAACAAGTAAGGCTCACTTAAGAGGGGATTTCAAACAAAGTATTGAAGTTTATTAAAATTTGAAGGAAACTAAGAAGAACATTTGAAAGAAGATATCCTAGGTTTAAAACAATATGGATCACATCAATGCAATACCCGATATGTCACTGCTCAAAGAGGGGCTACACGTGGTATTAGCGCACCGGTCATCATATCCATATTCTACCCTTTCCCACCAAGTGAAGTTATTTAAAACGTTCGTTGGTCACGAACTCTATCGCATGCTATTACCCGTCGAATCCTATCAGTCCCGAAGGAGGCTAGGACTACTATCCTAAAAGGGAAGTACTAGGCTGAACCCCTAGGTTTAAAGGACAAAATTCTAAACGACAAGAAAAACAATTAGGACTGCAAATATAGGAAAGACACATAGAAGCAAATATGAGGCTCAGATATTCCTCCACAAATTGTGCACATAATTAGCACGACTCAAACACAAATAAGGTCTTTTAACTTCAGAACCTAAGGCAGGATCTCTAGGCGAGAATGTAATGGCGAGATAGTCTTATTACTGAATTTCAGAAAAGATTTTTACCAGTTTCAGACTATTGGTTTATACCTATTATTAGCCAAACAGTTCACATAAAAGAGTAGGTACCCAGTTTTAACAAGTTTAATACCTAGGGCTTGCCTAGGCGTATTAAACTGCTTCATTTATAACTGTTTTAGCTTCTAGTTTTAGGAGAAATGATTGTGAAGCTGGGATAAGTCTGTCTTAATTTTAACCAGGCAAAGGGAAAGAATATTAAAATGAATAAAGATGCGATCCTAAAGGCATGATATCTAAATGCAAGCATGGTGCAACATGATGCAAAAAACCTATACATGATGTTCTAAACGCATATGCATTTTCAACATCAGAATTTATTTTAGCGAGATCCATTTGTTAGCGCATTTGACTTAGAACAAAACGTACATAGATATAATTCTTTGTTAAGTTGCTGAACCTAACACATGATTTTTCTAGGTGTTCATAACAATATGTTGATTTAACACATGATTTTGGCACAAGTAACATGCTGAAAGTAACATCCTATGGGACATGATTTCTAAATGCAAGCTGTGGTAGCTAATGTTATTACTTCAGCCTAGCATAATAAGACTTCTACGTGATGTAGTTGTGAGAATGCTGAAGCAGTAACATTATAACAGTCGTTTTTGTTGTTACTCAACTATGAACATGATTTCTAAGTGGATATAAGCATGATGAGATGTTGAAACAAATAAACCTAACTATCATGGTATATAATGCATGAATGGCAGGTATTCCTAAGCATGGTGACTATTGCTGTCACGCCCCAAAATCGAGGGATGAGACCGACACCTAACCGGGTGAACCCAATCAAGCGGACCTGGATGGCCTCTCCTACCCAACGTATTTCCCCGCGTACATAATATACATTATTTTCTGTGAGTTAGCCGATTTTAGTTTCAAAGTACGTTTTACAACATATCTCCATTTGTTTCCTCTTTTAGCATTTCAACGATTGATATCCAAACATACATAATACATTCATAACTTTCCAACATGATCCACGGTTCCGAGTACGTATTGTTACTACCCAAAAATCCATATATACACCCACATCATGTCTACGGACCCTCTACGGATACTAGGGATTTTATATAACTTTCCGGTAACAAGGCCCCGACTATACCTTTACAACATAAACAAAAGAAGGTGGTATGATCAACACACGGCCCCGAGGAGAAGAGGGCTCACCACAACTGCTGCAGAGATGAAGAGGAGATACCACTAACGGCGGGCTGAGCTACCTTCTGTGGAACCACCTACATCCATATAAAAGATGTAGCGCCCCCGGCAAAAGGGACGTTAGTTCTGTGGAATAGTACTAGTATGTATGAACAAACTTTATCCCAAGTACAATCAACCAATATTACAGATAAGAAAAAGGACAGCAATAGGACCAACAATCAAAAACACACGGAAAGAGACAATCAAAGTTAACAATTTTACAATCTCTCCTTTTTCCCTTTCCAACACCACCATATTCACGAGTTTCATAATTTTCATATCAATAGTGATAACGATCACTTTTCCACCCTTATTACCTCGGCCACCCTTATCACCACAACCCACACCTTATTACTTCGTGTTGCGGCGTGCAACCCGACCCCGCCTAACAATTCATATTTCACAACAACAACACCAACAATTTCATCACAAGGGCTTTCCTTTTAAGGATCACAATTTAACAACAACACCAAAAAATTTCATCACAAGGGCCTTCCTTTCAAGGATCACAATTTCAACAACAACACCAAACAACTTCATCCCAAGGGCCTTCCTTTCAAGGATCACAATTTCAACAACAACACTAACAATTTCATCACAAGGTCTTTCCTTTCAAGGATCACAAATTCACATTTATCAATTCATTTACTTGGGCTCAAAGCATCCCAAACTTTCATCAAGCAACAATTTATGCACAAGGTGGTGCCATGACCGTTCAACTTATTTAGAATGCTTCATATCAATAACTTTAAACAATTACCATCTTTGCACATAATAAAGTGGGCATGCCAAGTCACAATTCGAAATCTCATCTAACACAGCGGGGTAGTAATCAACTAGACAGTCAATTCACATATTTCCATATAAGTACACACACCATATGCTTACCACAACAAGAGAGAATTTACAAGGATTAAAGTTATCCATACATACCTGGAGTCGAAATCCCCTTACTATGTGACCCCATTAGATTACCAACCCCGTCTTTGTGAAATTTACCCCAAACCACTCACTCTTACTAAATTAACACCATTATTAAACATGCATGCAAGGTCTTAGTTAATATTTTCAAGAAACAATCCATGCAAATCCTCCCTTTGTTTAAAATAAAATTTTTAGTGGAAAACAAGTTGGGAACCCTTACCTGCTAGAATGAGAAAGAAGAAGATTACTCGAATTATCAGGGCTGAGGGACTTTTGAAAATCAACTTGATGGAAGAACCACTTTCTCTCTCAAGAACTCCCCTTTCCTTCTCTTTATTTTGTTCAGAAAACTTGTAAAAATGAAGGGGTGGGGTGTTTTAATGAACTGGGGGTCGGGTATTAAAAATTAGAAAAATTAGGAGCCCGACACCGGAATGCGGTCAGGAATGCGATCGCATTCCTGACATGCGGTCCACATAGACGACCGCAGAATGGACCTCCAGGTGGGCCAAAAATTAAAACACTGTGCAGGTATGCGACCACTATGCGGTCCGCATACACGTTATGTGATCGCATAGTGCGTCGCATAACCTCCCTAACAGAAATCAAAGGGCAAGAATGCGTCAACTATGCGGTCTGCAGAACCGAAATGCGATCGCATAATGGACCGCATAGTTGTCCTCCAATTGGGCAGTGGCCTGCCCAGGTATGCGACCATTATGCGGTCCGCATACCCGTTATGCGATCGCATAGTGCGTCGCATAACGCCCAACTTCTGGAAAAATTTATTCTTTCAAATTCCGGGGTACTTTACACAATCAAGGTCCGTTTTAAGAATTTCTACAGTTATAACAACTCGGGGACTTATTCGGTATTATTTTAAACAAGAAATTTTACGGGTCTTTACAATTGCGCACATATATAAAATAAGCCTACAAGCATGGTTTCTACCCGTATCTATACTAAGCATGCATAACCCCACCCATTTCACTATCCAGCCCATAATTGTTTTTACAATTAATTATTACAGACCAGCATTGCACGAATTACATAAGTAAATAAGAAAATTAAGAAGTTACACTATAGGGAGCCTACCAATAGGCCCAAAATCTCCAGATCCTTGATGTCATATGCCATGATCTTTCACAACCCAGGTGTGTCAGAGTTCCTAAGGACTTCAGAAAGATCCCAGGCAGTGCTCACACCCAGGTACCCTAGCCAGGAATGAGTAAGTGCAGTGTAGGAATGCCAGCCTTGTGTGTCAGAGTTCCATGGGTACTCAAATGGTCCCCAAGGCAGTGCTCACACGAAGGGGGCTGAACTTAAAAACTAGGAGTAGTGAGGTGTGCTCATGATATAGGAAAGTTCAAGTAAAAGAGTATTTGAAAAATAGTTTGAAAGGAATTTTTAATAAAGATCAGCCTTTCAGAACAAAGGTTCAGTTGTTGAAACATACACACATATAAATCGAAAGAAAAGACATACTAAGGACTTAGAGCACAATGTTTAAACTAAGTTTTAACATAGTAAATCGTGATTAAAGGTGATAAAATGTTTAAGCAATGTGATAAAATCACTTGAACTTTGAGAAATCATTTGAAGAAGAAGTTTCAGAAACCCCTTAGTGAAAAACTTGTTTAAAAATGGAAAACCATTGAGAATTTTTTTAATAATACTAGTAATAAACCCGGATCTAGTGTAGATCTAAAAGAACAGGAAGTTTCACATGTTAGGGTTTTACAGAAAACCTCTAAGAGGATGAAAAGGAACCTCGAACAACATTGGCTTGAGCCTCAAAGGTCATATCCTTCCTCAGAATCAAGCTTTGGAGGCTTGAAGTGAACAGGGACACCAGGGGTGTAAGCAACAGGTTCTTGCCCTTTTGAGGGCCTTAGGGACGACATCACCGGCATAGGAGAGCCATGAGTGTAAAGAGGACAAGGGCTTCAAGGTCTCCGGCAAAGGGGTGGTCAGAGAAGATGAAGGAGTTCATCGAAACTTGAAGAGACAGAAGTCTCCAGAAGGGGCTGGAGAGAAAGAGAGGTCAGTAGAGAGATGAGGGGTCATGAGAGAATGAGGGGTCGGAAGATAATTAAAAATACCTAATACTTGTGTAAAAATAAAATTAAGACTAAATAAATGACATTAAGGTGGTTAACTAATATAAAAAAATATAAAATGATCAATAATTGATTTTAAAATAGTATAAATGTACATTTGTGCTATTATTGCAAAATTACTATAATTAGCTAAATAATGCCAATACTGGCTAATTCGTGGAACAATTAAATCCTAATGGAATTGAATAGGATTATAAATAATACATTGAGCAAGAAAATGCCTTGAAATTATTTATAACATTATTTATGAATAATTATGGAATATAGAATATTAATGTGATGACCCAAAAAAGGGTCATCTTATGTGAATCTAATTTTGACTGTGTTCCGAGGCCCCGAAAGCCTCTGTTGATCTCACCTCGATGTGTGTGCGCAGCCCGGGCGCGTAGCCGGGAAGCCTTTATGTGAAAACTTGATTAAGAGTTGCATTTATGATAATTAATTGAATAAAGTTGAATTTGGTCAACATTTTTGGTAAAATGGACTCGGATTTGTGATTCGACGATCCCGGAAGGTCCGTAGGAAAATATGGGACTTGGGCGTATGCCCGAAATCGAATTCCGAGGACCCAAGTTCGAGAAATGAATTTTTAAAGAAAATTGTTTTATGAAAATATTAAAGGCTTATGAAAATGAACCTTGATGTGAAACCTGTGCTGCTGGGCCCGTATTATGGTTTCGGAGCCCGGAGTAGGTTCAATATATGTTATTTAAGTTATCTGTGAAATTTGGTAAGAAACGGACTTGATTTGACGGGTTTCAGATCAAAATGGGAAAATTAGAGTTAATGAAGTTTTGAAGATTTTCATAGAACTTGAAATTTGGCTTGAAATGTGATTTTATGTTACCAAAGTTCGAATGGAATTTCGAGACCGGGAACAGTTCCGTTATGTCATTTATGACTTGTCTGCAAAATTTGAAGTCATTTTGAGTAGTATAGGCCGGTTCGGCGCATTGAAATGAATTCTAGAACTCTAAGTTCAAAGTGTTGATTCAATTTGGTTTTGGGGTCAAATTCTGAGTTTCGTTGTTGTTTTTCGTTCCGGAAGTTCGAGCGAGTCCGTATCATGATTACAAACTTGTCGGTGCTTTTGGGCGGGGTCCCGAGGGGCTCGGGTGAGTTTTGGACCCCCGGGAGCTAAGTTGGAAAAACCAGAATTTTCTATATCTGGTTTCCTTCTTTGCGTTCGCGGGAGGGTGGCCGCATTCGCGAAGAAGGAATTGGGCAGGGGCAAAGTATTCTCTACGCGTTCGTGTTCCCCACAACGCGTTCGCGATGGGTTGGGCCCCCTGGCCTTCGCGTTCGCACCCCTCCAGCCGCGTTTGCGAAGGTGTAGCCAAGCTAGCCTCCGCGTTCGCGGGCCCTCCGTCGCGTTCGCATAGGGTCCAACCAATTGGGCCGGCCCAGCTACCATTTGTCTTCGCGTTCGCACCCGTTCAACCGCATTCGCAAAGGTCTATCCCAGCTAGCCTCCGCGTTTGTGGTCTCTCTCTCGTGTTCGCATAGAAGGGCCTCCTGAGGCCTGGGCCATTGGCCTTCGCGGACACGATGCCCCTGTCGCGTTCGCAATGAAGGGACATCTGGGCAGGGTAGTTAATATACGGGATTTAAGTTATTCTTTCCATTTCCATCTTCTTCCTTGTGTTATTTGAGAGCTTCCAAGAGGGCCTTCAACCTAGTACTTGAGGTAAGTAAATTCCCTATTTAACACTAGTTTCAAACATTAATTCCTAGTTAAATTCCCTACTAAATTATCAAAAATCATGGAATTAGGTAGTAATTTTAGGATTCTTGAGGACTTTGTGATTTTCCATTTTAGGCCATGAATTCAAGTAGAAATCACACATTAATGATCCTTAGGCTATGGGTGAGTGATCCCTTCGAGAATTTTCGGAATTTGAACATGCGGGACCGGGGTTGGAATTTGGGAATTCTTCAAGAATAGCGATTTTATTGAATAACTAGGATAATTTCCCGCATTGTGCATGCATTGATATTATTGTATACCTTTTGGCTAGTTGCGAGTCCTCGGGTGTAGAGTTCGGAGTTTCGAGCGCAGTTGTGGTCCGAGGGGTAGATTCGACACGAGGTGAGTCTCTTTTCTAACCTTGTAAGAGGGAATTGTCCCCATAGGTGATGTATATGCTATGTGTAAATTGTTTGGGGGCTACGTACGCGCCAAGTGACGAGAGTCCGTACGTAGCGGCTATTATTGTTATGTCCGGGTAGTTAGGCCCACATCATGCCTTGTATGCTTTCTCGTAATGCCTTATATGCTTTTCTCGTAATGCCTGATATGTTTTCCTTGTAATTCTTTATATGATTCATTGTGACGCCATATGTACTATGAAATTATGTTTTGCATAGTGTTATTCCTCTGAGGCTTTATGGAAAAAGTGTTGAATGGCAAGGAATTTGTTATGGAAAGTAAGTATTGTAAGATATTGGGATCGGGTCGTATGCCACGACAGGTTTGATTATGTCTATATGGGATCGGGCCGTACGCTATGGCAGAGTTGAAAAAAAATTGTGAAATATATGGGATCGGGTCGTACGCCACGGTAGTATTGAAAGTAATTGATTATATATGGGATCGGGCCGTATGCCACGGCAGTGTTGAGAAGTAATTGTGATAAATATATGGGATCGGGCCGTACGCCACATCAGTGTTGAGAAATACTTGAGATACATATGGGATCGGGCCGAACGCCACGGCGAGTTTAGAACGTACCTTATGGGAGCGGGCCGTACGTCACGGCGGATCTAAGAATTTGTGATTATTGTTTCGTTCGGTGGTCTTACCCTTGAAAGTGCTTTATTGTTTAGTTCAGCAATTGTTTGGATTTCTACTTTTGATATATTTACTTGTTGCTTATTTCCCTGACATGCCTACTGTATTTCATTATATTCTATCATATGTTATTACTGTTGGACCTTAGTGAGTATCGAGTCGACCTCTCGTCACTACTTCTTCGAGTTTAGGTGGGATACTCAGTGGGGACATATTTATTTAATATGTACTCATGCTGCACTTTCTTTTCTTTTATGTACTTGACTGTACAGGTCCGGAGGTTGGTACGCCTAATTATCAGGCCGGTGCTAGATATTGATAGCGTGGTCATACTTCACGGTGAGCTGCTTTCCCGATGACTTCCTAGCAACACCCTGTAGTTCTTTTGTTATATTCTTTGTCCATTTCATTCAGACTGAGACTCTGTATATATTGTGGTGATTGTATATTCAGTAGTTGCCCGTGACACTCATGACACTAGTTCCTGGCACAGACGCGGTATATATATTTTTGGGGTTTTGGGATGTATATCTATGTATATGTTTTATTTCGGCCTTGTATCTACTATGATTTTACCTTCACTCATGACTAGTATCATGTTAGTTGTTATAAACTGGTAACCATTAAATTGTTAACCAAAAGGGGGAAAGGTAAGACCTAGTGTATTTCATATTGGCTTGCCTAACCCCGCTGTTGGGCGCCATTGCGACCTGAATTAGGATTCGGGTCGTGACAACTAAATAAACAGGAAGATAGTTTGATAAAAAATACGAAAAATTATGGGAAAATACCAATTATTGTAAAGACTGATTTTGAAGGCACATATGCAAGTTTAAAAATAATTTGATGAAACATTGGGTATCAACACACATAACCACTTCTCCATTTAAAAGGATCTTGGTATGAGCATTGCCAAGGGTCCCTGAGGCCCTTGGGAACTTTGACGCACCAGGATACCCCTATTGGACATCATGAGACTATGGCATCTTGGATTGTTTGAAGGCCTTGCATTCCCAGGATCATGTTGGGACTATTAAGGCTCCCTTTATTATATATTTTATTTATTATGTAATTCATTTATTTATGTTCTGTAATAATAATCCTTGTAAACAGATATTAGGAAAATTAGTAAAAAGGGAGGGATTCTTATATGATTTTTTTGGGGAAACCGGGTAGAAATCACGCCTTTAGGTTTATTATGTTTACTTGCATTAGAAATCATGCCTTTGGTTTGTTATGTTTACTTGCATTAGAAATCATGCCTTAGGTTTATTATGTTTACTTGCTTTAGAAACCATGCCTGTAAGAGTGTTTGGCGTATTAGAAAATATGTTATAGGCACATTGTATCATTTGTTACGAAATTCTTCTTTTGCATAATCATGACCACCTAGAAATTCTTTTATTAAGTTACTGTTGTAATTATGCCTAACAAAAACATCCATTCTTTATGTGCATTAGAAACCCTGCTTTAGGACTGTTATTGCATCTGTTTTAAAACCACACCTACATCGTATAAATCAGTAACTATCTTGTCTATAAGAGTGTTTAAAAGCAACCTAGAAATAAATGTGTGAAAACCAGTTCTATATTGTTCAACACCTAGACATCGTGTTTATAAGACATAATCAATTTAAACTGTGTGTCTTAAATCGATTTCTAAAATCCTGATTACATTTAGAAAGCATGTTTATGGGGTATCCCCGACCCATGCCTAGTCAAGCCTGTTAGGAATCAAGATCTTATAAAAACTGTGAAACAATGCTTTGCTTATTTGTGAACTGCCCAGATTCAACGGATTCTAAAGCCAGTCGGCAAACTGATTAGGTTTCTATCGCTTCTCCTTAACACAATGTTGCATATATTCTGTTTACTCACCTAGATATCCTGTTCTAGAATATTTCTGAAACATCTGAACTCTTGTTGTTTGATACGTGCTAATTGTCTGCTTATTTGATGAGGTAAATGTGAGCCCCCATAACTGTTCTTTTACTTGATAGTCCTATTTGTTCTTTATTGTCGCTAAGATTTTTCTCCTTTTAAATACCTAAGGAGAGTCTAGAACTTCCTTAAATTAGAGGTCCTAAACACCTCCGGAAGCACAAGGAAGGGACGGGTAATGCACGCGTAGAGTTCGTTAATAAAAAATCGCTTATATAACCGCTAAGGGGGGCGGGGTAATTGGGTAGTAAAAGGATATGATGACCTGTGCATTAATGCCACGTGTAACCCCTCTAGTTGAGGAAGGTTTACCGGGTATTGTACATATGTGACCCTATAGGCTAATAAACTTAAGACTTCCCTTATTTTTATGCATATGTGTAACGACCCGACCGGTCGTTTCGAGCTCTAGCATGTCATTCAGCGATTGGAAGTCATGAACAACTTCATTTCAGGTATATTGACTTGTGCGTATGGTCGGAATTGAAATTCAGGAAGATCTGAGTTGAATTGAAAGGAGAATATTCATTTTAGAAGCCTTAAGTTGGAAGAATTGACTCAGACTGAAATTTGTAGTAAACGACCTCTGAATCAGGATTTGAAGGTTCCAGCAGGTTCGTATGATGATTTCGGACTTGGGTGTATGTCCGGATCGAGGTTTGGATAACCCGAGAGCGTTTCGGCGTATAATGTGGAAGTTAGCATCTTTGAAGGAATTTCCTAAGTTTGTCTTGAAGAGCATTTCAGATATATTGACATCTGTTTGGGATTCTGAGTCTGGGAATAGCTCCATACGGTGATTCTGGAGTTGGGAGCGCAATCGAAAGTGAATTCGGATGTCCGAAGATCATTTTGAAGCCATTTGTCTAAAGATAGAAAATTGAAGGTTGTTGAAGAATCCAACCGGAAGTGGAAAATTTAATATCGAGGTCGGAATGCAATTCTGGAAGTTGGAGCAGGTCCATAATGCCGAATACGACTTGTGTGCAAAACTTGGGGTCAATCAGATGTGATTTGAAAGGTTTCGGCATCGGATGTGGAAGTCAAAATTTCTTAAGTCTTAAAGATTTGGATTTGAGCACGATTTGTGATTTCGGCGTTGTTTGATGTGATTTGAGGGCTCGAGCAAGTCCGTGTTATGTTTTGGGACAGGTTGGTGTGATTGGACGGGGTCTCGGGGGCCTCGGGTGGATTCCAGGTGGTTAACGGATCAAAGTTGAAGTTGGGAAAGGGCTGAAATTGTTGTCATCTGGTGTGATCGCACCTGCGAGGCTTTGGACGCAGGTGCAGAGCCGCAGGAGTGGCCTTGGTGCCGTAGGAGCGAAGGTGGCTGGGCTAGGCTGGAACCACAGGTGCGGCGTTTGGATCGCAGGTGCAAAGTTTGGTTGGAGTCGAGGAAGCCGTAGGTGCGGGAGATTGAGCGTACTTGCGCTTAGAAGACCGCAGGTGCAGAAAACGACCTGGGCAGATTGTTTTAAAAACCGAGAATGGTTGGTCATTTCTTCATTTCTTCTTTGGTTTGGGCGATTTTGGAGGAACTTCAAGAGAGGATTTTCATCATGAATCACAAGGTAAGTAACTCCTTCATGTTTCTAAGTTAAATACAAGATTATTACATGGATTGAACATGAATTTTGGGAAAATATGGGGTTTTGGAGAAAACCTAGAAATTTGGTAAAAGTTGATTTTAGCCACGAGTTGAGCATGAATATTTGAGTAAATTGTATAATTGGACTAGTGAAGTTATGGGTAGAGTATATCTTCGAGAAATTTCGTAATCCGGGCACGTGGGCCTAAGGTCATTTTGGTCAATTCACTAAGCAGAGTTGGGAATTTGTATGATTTGAATTTTTAACAAGTACTTGAGTATATTCCCATTAGTTTGCCGTTATTTGGCTAGTTCCGGAGCATTTTGAAATGATTCCAGTCGTCGGAAGGGATTGGAGGCCGGTTACGGAATTTCAGAGCGAGGTAAGTCTCCTTTCTAACTCTGTGAAGGGGAATTGTCCTCCCTAGGTGAACTAAATAAATATATGAAATTACTTTCGGGGGCTACGTACACACGAGGTGACGGGAGTCCGTGCGTAGCTACAGTTATACCATGTCCGGGTAGTCTAGGACCCACTAGCATGCCTTAATTGTTATACTTGTGATCCTATAAATGATATTTGTCTGGTGATATTACCAAGTTAGGAATTGAATATTTGAAAGAGCCTGAACTTACTTTCCTCAATCATTTTAAAAGAAAAATGGAATCTTCCTTGTATGATTGTGTTCCTGAGGAACCAGTAATGTTTTTAAAACCTTACTAAAACTTGGCAAAAGATTTTCCATAAATGTTTTAAATTATATCTTCATTGTCACCTAAAGAGAATTTTATCACTTGAATTTGAGAAGTTGTCTTCCTGATGAAATATGAATCTATTGTGTGAATACGTGTACATATGAGCACCTGAGTCGCAGGTATGATTCGCGGTCAGGCTAGCCGTATTCTTATTATGTCAACCGCGTCGCATGACCGATTCGCGAGCGGAGTAATAGATGCATCGATGGTTCGGGCCGTTCGACCCTCGGCAGTGCACAATTTATTATTGTTAGTCCGCGCTGTTTGACCCTCGGCAGTTGTTTGCATATGATAAATGCTACATACTTTCTATGATTTATACTTGTTTATTAGTATAAAGAGTTATGAACTTTCCAGTAAAAAAAAAAAAGAATTGATATGTAAGAATGTGAAGTAAGTCTATGCTTCTTACTCCTAATTATTATTTAATTGCCAAATTGAAATGACGAAAGTTGAAGGTGCTAAATATGATTCAAATTGATATCTCTTATTCCTTGGTCATTATTAAGTATGTCTATGATATCCATGCTTAGTGTCTCACTGAAATTATACTAGACTGACTTATAGCAAGTGTCAAGTCGACCACTTGTCACTACCTCTCTGAGGTTAGGCGGGATACTTACTGAGTACACGTTGTTTTCGTACTCATACTACACTTGCTGTGCATTTTTGTTGCACAGGTACTATCATAGAAATAGGGCTGACTTGGAGACTTAGGCGAGCTGCATTACTCATAGACGACCCGCAGCCGACAGAGTCACCCTCTATGTACTGTATTTTATTTCTAAATTACTTGTCCAATCTGTATTTCGGACAAGCTTTGTAGTAATTGTATAAGCTCTTCGAATCTGCTCATGCACTTGTGACACCGGGTTCTGGGATATATGTATTTGGGTTTTGTTTTTACATAAATGAACTGTTGCTTTTCCTACGAAATGGATTTCTATATAGATGTTATGTATAAAAATGAAAAGTAACGATTTCGAAAGTGCTAAAACAGGAATTTCACTTCTATTAATTAATGATTAGCTTTCCCGACAGTGGTGTCCGGCGCCATCACGACCTCATGGATTTTGGGTCGTGACAACATGTGTGCTTAGACTGCTTTATTTGTTATATGACTAATTCAAAAAATAAGTTTGGTCGGGACCCACCGTTGTGAACCTCGAGGGGTTCCTAACACCTTCCCCTCAAGGTAATTCAAGCCCTTACCCAATCTCTGGTAACACAAATCGATTTTTATGAGTTAATTGCAAAAGGTTCCCTAATGCACCTTAAATCCGTTAGGTGGCGACTCTTCAACTTCTATACCCCTTTCCCAAAAGGAAACGAGTTATCTCAATGAATGTCGAAACCCTGACTTTCGCTGCAAAGAGGAAAAAATGGGGCGCGACATATGTTATTGCTTCATACATTGTCATCACATATTTCCTATTGAGTCTTGGCTGTACACAATCATACACAATGGTACGCGAGAGTTGTCTTTTCACCCCTCAGGACCTTCTTTCAAAGCTCTCTAATTTCAGAGAATGACTTTGTTAGGCCAACTGACATAATGTCTCGTAGTTACTTAGTCCAACTCAAAATTTTAGAAACACTTTACTCCTAGTAACATAATTCATGATGCATAAACCTTAGGTGGGCTGATCCTTGGTATTGACTAACAATAAGGAAAGCCACCTTAATGCCAATGGGCCATGCACCTAACGACATGTCATCTATTGTAGGAGGAATCAATCCACATATGACACTAAGGATTCAAACTAAAATACTTAACCAAACCTTTCACCCCTTTTAGATGGAAATTAACCGCTATATCCCGGAGATTAACATGGTCATGGGCGCACCTCACAAATTAAAGCAGTGGTGAAGGAACATCTAACGAGAGCACGGGGAAAAAATCAGGACGGACCTAAGAGCAGTAACCAAACTATTGAACATCCGAGCTGACATGGTACACTAGGTTACTAATAGAGTTTTGGGACCCAGCCAAAGTGGTTTAAATTTGTTGATTGTGAGATGACCCCAACACTGGAGGAAGTTACTAGTTTGAATGAGTTACCATTCACTAGGCAGAAGCCAGTACTGCCGGTGATAATTCCAGACTACAGGTTCCTCCATGCACTGGGTTTGAGGATCAACAAGAACTTGAGAAATGTCGAGAATGGATGGGTGAGTATAAACTAGCTATTTGACAAATTTGGGAACCAGAAGATCTATGATTGGCATCTCGAGGAATTCCAGTATGATCATGTGGCATGGGAGAGACTTGTCCTCTTACCTTTTATCTATCACTATTGGGACTTCTGGTTTTCACACAAAAGGGGAAGATAAACATCGACCTATTACCCCCTAGTTTCTCTTACCTTCTGAGGAAATTTGCGGGTCACCATTATTCCTATGATACTAGCGGAGATGTTCAGAGATCTGTCGGCGTATTTAAAAGGATGTGATTTCTATAGAGGCTACAATTTTCTACTACATATACGGGCTACGAAGCATTTCTTTTTGTGGGAGCCGACCGTTGACTACTTTTTTCGCACTAGTAACATGATCTGTAGCCACAATGAAAAGATGAGGCATTGAGACATGGTTAGGAGGGGTGGCGGGATCTTTTTACCCACCTGATTCATCAACTGGAAACTTTCTTGGTTGAGTGGTAGAGAGATCCTGAGAAGCCTAGGGAAATACTTCATTGAGCTGGTAGACGTGAAACGGATTCAGCTGTATGAACTGCTAAGGGTTTCGAGGTAGTTTGGTTTGATTCAAGAAGTGCCTCTTTGGACAAGGATAACTTTGTACGAGGATGATTACATCAACATATTCTGATCCCAAGGGTAAGAAGACTCCAGGTCAAGTGGAACGACCTGATCACAATGGGAATGGGGAAAATCTCATGGTGCACACCCGAGTATCCTGTGTGGATCATTGAAGATGAATTGACTAGGCTCGATGGGGAGGGATTAGCTGGATCGGAGGACTCAACAAAAAGCCTTATAAATATATGATGGTAGTCTATAATCTCATTTTTAAGTCGCTTATTGAACTCTAATTTACTGCACTTTAATTGAGTTTGAGCTTTAATTGTTGGTGTTTTACACTTATTGTGTGTTTCATGCCTTGTAGGAGTGGTTTCGAGTCATGTGGATATTGTGGAACTAATTCGAGCTTGTATCTTGGAAGTATGAATAAAATCTCAAAGGAATAAGCCGAGATTGTTTTCGGGGGCCGAGGATCACTTCTGGACGTCAAAATTCAGGGAAGAATTAACTGCTAAAAAAATACACTACTGCAATGCACCATGTGCCCAGTAGTGTAAATTTATTTCAGAAACTGGCAAATTTCAGAGGCCACACAGGTGTGCAATGGCGCACTGGGCGCGCACTGGGCCTACAAGTTAGGTAGTGTTCTGGCCAAGTGCGCGGCCATATGCGTTAGCACACTCCCAGGTGCGCGGTCGCACACGTCCAACTCCGGAAAGTGTCCCATTTCGCATAGGAAAAGGTGTTTTCGCTTGGGACCAACCCTACTTGGTTTATATATATATATATATATATATATATATATATATGGAAAAATGGTATTTTCTGGACTTTTGACACATCTAAGACCTAAGGAGGCTAAGGCCTTTTGACATATCTAAGACCTTATTTTCTCCCATTGATATCTTTCTTACTCATTACTTGCGTTGATCGTCATTAGTCAATAATTTAGTCTCGTAGTTAATTTTATTTTTAATGGAATAATTCTCAATTGTTGATCATCTTTGATAGAAATCAAGCAATAAACTACGAAATACTATTTAACTCCAATCCTTGTGGGTACGATATTATATTTTACTATATTCGACTAGCAAGCATATTTAAGTGTGTGTTTTGCGCTCGTCAAATTTTGGCGTCGTTGCCGGGGATTGGAAAACAATAGTGTTTGAAATAGTTTATAGTGCTAATTCAGGAATTTTTCTTTTTCTTTTTATTTTATATTTTCCTTTTTACATTTGGTGTTCTTTGGCTGTGCGTATGCTACAAGTTTAGATTGGTGCATGACTCGATATTCTCGGAAAGAATTGCTACCATACAAACCAGAGATCGAGAAACAACTGCGACAATTGAGGAAGGAAAGAAATCTCCTCGAGAATTTAGAGAAGGTTGGGAAATCCTCAACCAAGGAAATTATGGCGGGGGATGATGATAATGTTGATTTGGCTGCAAGAGAGGCAGCCCAGCAAAGATAAAATGTTGCACGAGATGCTGAGGAAGAAGCTCTTCGAAATGCACAACTTGTTTGTGAAGAGGAGAGGGCTCGGAGAATTGTTTAGAATCAACCCTTAGGTGCAGCCCGGTTCGGAAATATACCTCCCGATGTTGGGAGACCACTTGGATATTATGCTAGACCGGTCTGCAACCAAGGATTATCATGTGTGAGACCACCTCCTATTACATCTAATAATTTCTAGCTGAAGCAAGGGTTGCTCCAAACTCTTCAAAACAACTATGTCTTCAGAGTAAAGATGAACGAAGATCCAAACAATCATCTGGTTGACTTCGAGGAGATTATGAACACCTTTCAATACAATTATGTGTCACAAGATGAAATTTACTTAAGGGCATTCCCCTTCACACACAAATATGATGCAAAGCACTTGCTTCAAAGCTTGCCTAAGTGATCGATTAGAACATGGGATGAGATGACCAAACAATTTCTTGATAAATATTTCTCATTAGCTAAAACAGGCAAGTTTAGAAGAGAGATCCATAACTTTTTCCAGAACGAGACTAAAACTATGTTTGAAGCTTGGGAGAGATTTAAGGAGATAGTGAGAAAGTTTCAACATAGAGGAATTGAACTCTGAATGCAACTCCAAGACTTTTGGGATGGATTGACACCGGCCTCGCGTAGAACATTGAGCAATGCAGCTGGAGGCCTGTTGAAGAAGAAGACTCCAGAGGAGATAGTCACAATTCTGGATAAGTTGTCTGAAGATGCAAATCAGTGGCCCTCTGAGATTGCTGAAAGAAGAAGATCAACTGGTGTTCACCAGGTTGATGCTAATATATCTGTGCAGGTACAAGTTGATTCCATGGCCAAGGAAGTAAGGAAGCTGACCTTAGCCGCGATACATAGTGAGCCTTACGCAGCATGTGATATTTTTGGAAGAGGACACCTTACTAATGAGTGTCAAGCCTCAACTGAGGAGGTAAATGATATGGGGAATTATAACTTCAATGTAATGGGTCAGAAACACCTCCAGTTTTTCATGGAGTTCACATGGGGTACTGTAAATGGATGGCAACAAAATAACTCCAGATTTTAGGGACAAGGAGCTCCAGGCTTCCAAAATCAACATAGGCAACAGTTTCAACCTCAACAATCTAATTAGCATGGGCTAGAAGATCTGATGAAGTCCATTATTGCTAAGACGGATGAGAGGCTAGATGTTCATGGTGCTTCTATCAAAGAACTTGACGCAATGTTGCAAAACTTGGAGAAGCAAGTGTGACAAATTTCCACTGTATTGTGGGAGAGAATCCCAAGTACTCTGCTAGCTGATACTGAAAGGAATCTGTAACGACCCAACCAATCGTTTTTCGTTATCGGACCCCGTTTCCCTAAATGAGACTTTCCATAGCAGATTCTTATTTATGACTTGCCTGAAAAATTTAGTGTCATGAAGGATAAAAGGGTACACAAATTAAAGAAAATGAGTTTTGTTGACGGTGGCCGAATTAGAGTAAAAAAACGGGTCGAGCGATAATACCCGATAATTACGGACCAGTACCATGCAAGGTACCATATAACCACCGTAGTGTAATATATAAAGTATATATGAAGTATTCTGAAAATAAATAGAATTTTAAGTAATTTGTGATAATTTTTAAATTATTTGGGTAACGGATTAATTACCGGGTAACAAAACATTACCCGGTTAACTAATAAGTGGGTAAAGATTAACTAATATCCCACCCCAACCCCACGTGGCAGCAAGGGAGCTAACAACACCAAATGACTAAGGGTCATATGATCTTAGGTGGCAAGCTAATATAAGAACATTACATAGATTAGGTGGAAAAACTAACATTAAAAATTTCACAAAAGCCTTTACCAAATATTCATTTCTCATATCTTGAATACAAAAGACATTTCACTTTCTTCAAGACATTAAAACATCAGAACGTTAAGAAGCTCTACAAAATCCAAATATTCATTTCCCATGTCTTGAATACAATTAGCATTTTTATAATCCAAACATGTTAGGCCATCTTATAACCAGAACACTAGCAAGCCTTCGACAAAACGTGAATTCTTGCAACTAAAAATTCAACGTGAAATTTTAGAAACGTAAAATTTTGCGGTTCTAAAGGAGTACGGTGCAATCTTTTCCAAGAATATTATACGGATTTTTTCTACTCCAGTTACGAGTCCTCAGGTGTAGAGTTCGGAGTTGCGGGAGCGTTCTTGGTCCGAGAGGTAGATTCGACACGAGGTGAGTCTCCTTTCTAACCTCGTAAGAGGGAATTGTCCCCCATAGGTGATATATATCCTATGTGTAATTGTTTTGGGGGCTACGTACGTACAAAGTGAAGAGATTTCGTACGTAGCAACTATTATGCCATGTCGGGTAGTTTTAGGGCCCACAACATGCCTTATGTTCTTCGTTTTAACGTTTTATATGTTGTAAAATCCTGTTATACGTTGTTTTGTTTCTCTGAGATTCGCGATCGTGGGGAGCTTTACGACTATTCAGTGTTTATATACTACCTTACGACTCCGGCCGGTTGTCTTATTCCTATGTACGTATAACTATTTGTTACTATTTCATCGATATTAACTTGTCAGACATTTGAGGAAAAGAAAGTGGGAACCGTTATTTACTTTGATATTTGAGGAAGAAGGGGGTGGAAATTGTTACTTACTTATTTTCATAAATTACTCCGATTTTAGTGCCTTATATTCACTTTGTTGCTTATCTGCCTTCCCATGTCTACTGCATTTCGTTATATCCTGTTTTATATTATTGTTGTTGGACTTTAGTGAGTATCGAGTCGACCTCTCGTCACTACTTCTTCGAGATTAGACGGGATACTCACTGGGTACATATTTGTTTAAGTACTCATGATACACTTGTTGTGCATTTTGTTGCACAGGTACCATCTTAGATCAATGATTGATCTATAGACTTATGGGCTGCATTCATCCGGAGGCGTTCCGCAGTCGACAGAGTCTCCCTCCTATGTACATGTATTTCTTTTAAGGTCTTTGTCCAAATTCCTCGGGAAAGTGTGGTGTTATTGCATAAATCCTTAGTAATTGCTCATGGACTTGTGTCACCGGGTTCTGGGGATGTGTTGGTATTTCTTTTATTATACTAAAGATGATTTCCTGTTGTATTTGATTTACGAGAATTTTAAATTACTTGGTTATAAAATGTAAGAAAGGCACGATTTCGAAAATATTAAACAGGAAGGTATTTCAACTGATTAAGGGGTTGGCTTGCCTGACGATGGTGTCCGGCGCCATCACAACCCATAGGTTTTGGGTCGTGACAACGTGGTATCAGAGCTCTAGGTTCCCCTAGGTTTCACGAGTCATGAGCAAGTCTAGTAGAGTCTTGCGGATCGGTACGGAGATGTCTAAACTTATCTTCGAGAGGCTACGTGGCTGTAGGAGTACTTCCCTTCTTGATTCCTTGTCGTGCGATTTGATTCCCTTAAGGCTTATGCCTATGTTTCTTCCTACTCAATCTTACACGTTGCGAAGCCCTTGTTATGAATCGGGAATTTGAGGAGTTGTAATGCTGCTACAAATATGATGCGTGATGTTTCCGTACATAGTTGATTGGGTTGTTGCTATCGCCCTGCAAAAGGATATTATGTTATTCCAGCTTAGTAGTCGTGTATCTGGGAGCCTTGAGACTATGCTCAGGATGTTAAGATGCTTACAGTCGGTTATCGCACGACGTTGTTATGATGGTAAAATGCTTGACCATATGTCGGGGTGATGAATGGCTCGAAGGGAGGTTTTCTCAGAGTGGGTTTCGAGATTTCAGTATTTGAGTTCCGGCAGAGGACAGGCATTTGGACTATGAACGATCTGGTTCGGGTTGGTAAGCAGTAAGACTTGGTGTTAACGAGCAAGGTGAAGTATTCACCTGTGTTGTGGTATCGTTGTTTGACCGAATAACATGCGTTAAGCTCGCCGGTGTTATAGCTCTTTGGTTGCATTGGGTTAGAGTGTTGAAGAAGCGGTTGCCAGAGATCGTGGTGTGTAGTGATTCAGAATTGAATAGTTACTTCTAATAAAGGCAGCTCGAGAATGACGATCTTCGGGGAGTTTGAATTCGTGGTGATCTGCTGGTTCTAGAGCCACAGAGAATGATAATTAATTGAGGCCGCAACTAAGAAACATGCGATGAAGGGAGACATATGAGAAGTGCCAGGTGGCGGCTAAATCTCTAGATGTCAGGCGTCAGAGACAGAAGTCAGGTAGTTGCTTAAAGGAATGAGTTTAACTAAGTGGGAGAGTGGCAGTGTAGCCTATGAGTTCAGTGATAAGACGACTGCCTACCTTGAGGAGGAGTTGGAGGGGTTTGAGAATTTAGGTGGACAGGGATTAGGTCCCCGAGCTTAATCTGAACTGTCGGTTATCGGCGGAAGGTTGGATGCAACACGGAAGAGTGGTCAGGGACGAGGAAGGATGCTATATGGCGGTGAATTTGAAGATGTTGTAGCGCAATTAGTAGGTGTCCATGAGAAGTGAACGAACGGGTAATGTTGGTGAATGAGAACAAGCCTATGGTGGAGTATTGATGTTGCATACGGTGTGCGCAGCAGCATTGTTGGAAAGTGTCAGTTGGTGAATTCCACAGGTGGGTTATCCCCTATGAGTAGGTTACCGATTGTGTGATTGGCAAAGTTTCTCAAGGGATTCTAGTGGCTATTCGGTAGGAGGCCGTATATGTGAAGGATGCTAGAGAATTTGAGTATTAATGGGATGATAGCAGGAGAATTTAGAAGAATTTTACAAGATTGGTTGGGCAAGATTTTTTAACAGAGGAGAAAGAATCTTAGTAGTGTCTAGAATGGTGCAAGAAGTAGCTTCGGGCTAAGTGGGGGAGTTCCACCATCTGCGGTTGGGTTGTAAGATTCTGTTTTCATGGGGTTACGAATTGTCGGCATATTGACAAGTTAGTACAGCTAAGGGGCAGGGGAAAAAATGGTGATTTTTTGTGAGATTTGATGAATGTGTGCAAAAGTTGGCCCTGTTGGACCAGGATTAGGCTCTGGAAGATTCAGAATTTATGCTTAAGGCATAAGCAAGTCGTAAGGATAGTATTGGAGGAGTGAGAGAATAAACTCCCGGTTGTAGAAAGATTTTCAAGAAAGTTTGATACGGGTTGCAGAATATAGGCAGCATGATCTCGTGAATCAAGGTCACTCGGGATAAGTGAGGGATGAGTTTGCTATGAGTTGAAGGAAGTTACTACTATCTTTGAGGCAATTGAGATGATTAAAAGAAGATAGATTGGTTAGCCATGGTTGAAATTGCACATGTACGGCAGTGATCACTTCCTTCGGTGTGATTGAGTATGTGTATGGTTAGTGCCGATGTGTGTGGGGCGTGTCGGCAGTCGTAATAGATTTCATTAGAAGCATTAAGGTTCTATGACCTGTCAGGTATAGGCGGATCCCGCACTACTTTAGGATTTGCATGTGCTGTGATTGTAAGAATTCGCTCGTGTGTTGTTATGGTTCTCATGAATTGAGGTAAGTAAAATGTTTCTCTGTGATGAAGTGTTCACCTTATTAGTGGTTCAGAAGTTTTGATGGAACTCCGATGATATTCCATATTGGCAAATAAGGTGCAGTAAGCAGTTCTTGGCACGTTCGAGGACGAACGTCTTAGCTCAGTGATTGATCTGGAGACTTATGGGCTGCATTCATCCGAAGGCGTTCCGCAGACAGAGTCTCCCTCCTATGTACATGTATTTATTTTATGGTCTTTGTCCAAATTCCTCGGACAAGTGTTGTGTTATTGCATAAATCCTTAGTAATTGCTCATGGACTTGTGTCACCGGGTTCTGGGGATGTGTTGGTATTTCTTTTATTATATTAAAGATGATTTCCTGCCGTATTTGATTTACGAGAATTTTAAATTGGTTATAAAATGTAAGAAAGGCACGATTTCGAAAATATTAAACAGGAAGGTATTTCAACTGATTAAGGGGTTGGCTTGCCTGACGGTGGTGTCCGGCGCCATTACAACCCATAGGTTTTGGGTCGTGACAGAATCCCAAAGAAACAGTGAATGCAAGTGATATTGAGAAGAGGGCAAATGTTGAAAGATCCCACTCCAATCCAAAAGAGGTTATGCTTGAAAAATAAAGTGGGGAGCAGCTATTGAAGTTGATAAGAAGAAAAATGGCAAGAAAGTATTTGAGAAGTCTTTATAGAGAAAAACACATGCCTGCTCTACCTTTTCCACAAAATCTATATAGAAAAAAGCTGGACAAGTAGTTGGAGAGATTTCTAGATATGCTGAAACAAGTTAATGTAAACTTACCATTCACTGAAGTGCTTTCACAAATGCCAACTTATGCAAAATTCTTAAAGGATATCCTTACAAAGAAGAGGAAGATAGAATAGATATCAGTGGTCAAGCTCACAGAGCATTGCAGCACAATTGCAAAACAAACCCCTAACAAAAGTGTGGAGATCTAGGAGTTTTACTTTACCTTGCTCTTTAGGCACCATTAATTTTGATAAGTCTTTACTTGATTCTGGTGACTCGATTAATTTAATTCCTTTGACTACTTACAGGAAGCTGGAGAATGAGTCCCGAGCTTCCGTCGTCGACCTTGGCATTAAATCACTATCTATGCATGTATTTTTATCCTGGACTGACGAATCGTTTGCTTCTCGGGTGGTGTCGAATAATGGTGCTAGTTGTGGGAGTGAATCCCATATATGGAATTGATATTCACATATATCAAGATAATATTGTATATTGATCTGTAGATACATATCAAAAGATCCATATCAGTGGAGAGATAAGGTCTGCACCAATATCTTTGCATCTGGCAGACCAAACCACTATAATACCTGAGGGGATAGTTAAAGATGTCTTAGTTCGGGTAAATAAGTCCGTATGTCCTATAGATTTCATAGTGGTTAGGATGGAGGAGAACAAGGAGGTCCCCCTTATCTTAGGAAGACCATTCATACCAACGGGCAGAGCAATATTGGACATACATGATAGAAAACTCATGCTTAGAGTGGGTGAGGAGACTGACTTTTGAGATGAATGTAGAGACGGGGGCGAAAAAGGAAAAGCTATCTACAAATGTTGAGTTGAAGATGAAGAGTTCAAGAGATAAGGCTCCAGTAATAGAAAAAGATAAGTGTGGGGTGTTCGCCAAAAAGGCTGAGAAGAAGTTGTCTACATGGATGTGTGCACTATTCGGGCGAGAAGAATGGATCCTTACTTTGATTCAGACCCCGACTAGAAATTCAGGAAAGTTTCCTCTACCTTATACTTTTTAATGGTCTGTCATGGGGACATGCCACAACTTTAAAGTGTGGGGTGGGGAATACTTGTATGTATGTATATTTGTCTTAGTTCTGTTTGTTAGTTTAGTAGCTTGATAGAAACAAATTTGAAAAAAGCATAAAAATTTTAAAATTTAGTTTTTCCCGACGATGGATATCATTCAACAGGTTTCTTGAGGTATTAAAGTTGAAATAAAAAAAAAAGATTTTCTTTTGTAGGTAGTGTATTAATTCCCCTTTGTTTTTCTTTATGTCAAGATTCTTTTCCAAGGGCTTTGTTTGAACTAGGTGTAGTTAGTTTTTATTATTGTTTGAAGTTGGAAACCTTGTCCTTTGATTTGAATTAGAAGCAATATCTCTTGACTCTATGATACCTTGAGAATAGTAAGTGCTTTAGTTGTAACGCTTAGGCTCAGTATTTGACTCTTTTATAGTACCTTAATTTGTATGATCTTAACTGTACTTAACTTCTTTGACTAGAGTGTCTTGATAATCCAATCCTGAGTGAGTTATATTCCATGCGTGTGTGTGTGGTTTTGTGTTATTCTGTGCACCGCATTTGATGTCTAGAACTTACCCCATGTGTTTGCGAAGAGAAATAGTAGTTTTATTCAGTCTTGGAAGTGATATAGGAATTTCTTTGTTGAGCCAGTTATATATGTTTACCCGCCTAATTGTTATGTATCTTAGTTAACCTCTTTGAGACTATAATCCTGTTTCTTTAGCAACCACATTACAAGTCTTACCCATTTATTTGAATTGACCATCTAATTGAACCTTTTACCTCTCTCATGAGCACTTGAATTATTATGAACTTTGTAAAAGTTGAAGTGTGGGGTGGTTGGTGGTTGGAACTAATGGAATAAGGAGAAAGGTGCGTTGGTTTGAAAAAAAAGTAAGAGCCACTTGAATTGAAAGAGAAACGAAAACAATAGTTGTATTGTTTTCAAATATTCTTTTATAGTGGCAACTCTTGATGTAATTTTGCTTTAAAAAGTAAGGAGTTAATGTATATTGATGTGAAGGTGGAGTTATGGTTTGACAAAAATATGGGGTTTTGAATGGTTAAATTGCTTAGGGAGGTGTAGTCACTCTTATATCTAAACGTATCCTACCAGTCCCACAACCTACATTACTACCAATTAAAGTCATACTTTATCCTCGACTGAAAGAACTCAATTAGTAGAGTGATACACTACGGGTAAGACTATGGTTCATCTTTTGTGGTATATGAATGTTATTTCTGAGAGTGAGTGAATTCTTTCTATCTTGAGTTCCTAATTGTTCATAACTTTTATTGTGTGTGGAAGTACTCTCTATTATTGTATAAGGGCACTTGATTCATGAAGGAAAGGTAATTCTTGACCTTTATGTTAGGGTAAGTGAGTAGGTTATAAATAATGTGTGGTACTTTGGAGTCAAATGTTGAGGCTAGGATGTTACACTATTGTGCTTAGTCTATTTTAAATATTCTTGGTGTGATGAGTTAGGAGAGTTGTTTAGAAAGGTCGTGTCTTTATAAAGTGTAGTTTGATTGCTCGAGGACGAGCAATGGTTTACGTGTGGGGTGTTGATGGTAGCCTATAATCTCATGTTTTAGTTGCTTATTGCACTCTAATTTACTGCACTTTAATTGAGTTTGAGCTTTAATTATTAGTGTTTTGCACTTATTGTGTGTTTCATGCTTTATAGGAGTGGTTCCGAGTCATGTGGATATTGTGGAACTAATTTGAGTTATTTGGAACTTGGAAGTCTGAGTAAAATCCTAAAGGATTAAGACAGGATCATGTTCGGGGGTCGAGGATCACTTCTGGATGTCAAAATTCAAGGAAGAATTAACTGCTACAAAAATACACTAGTGCGACGCACCGTGCGACACACTAGGCGACGCACCGTGCGACGCATCAATGTAAATTTATGCCATAAATTGACAAAGTTCAAAGGCCACCCTGGTGCGCGATCGCACACTAGGCGTGTCGCGCCCCCTTTTTCCAACTCCTTTCGGACCAGTCAGGGTTTTTGACATTATTGGGAAAACTCATTTCCTTTTGGGAAAGGGGTATGCAAGGATTCGAAGAGTCGTCACCTAACGAGTTAAGGTGCGTTAGGGCACCTATTTGGGTCATTTACAAACACGATTAGATAACCAGAGAAAGGGTAAGGGATTGAAATTACTCTAAGGGGAAGGTGTTAGGCACCCCTCAGTGTCACGACCCGAAATCCCACCTTCGGGCCATGATTGCGTCTAACGTTGAACCCGCTAGACAAGCCAACATTTGAACTAAATAAACTCTTTAACAACTAAAATGAACCAGATAATTAAGCCAACGGTGGTCAACAACATGAGATTTAACTAAATTCAAGATAATATAGCAACTTCGTAATAAACCCATATACATATCCCAGAACTGGTGTCACATACTCACGAACTGTCTATGAGATTACTGAATACAATGGTCTGAAAATAAGTACATATGACTGTCTTTGAAAATATAAAATAAGACAGAACTGAAAGAGAAGGGTAGAAGATGACGCCAAGGCCCATGAACGTCTGCGGGTCTACCTCGAGGTCTCCTGAATAACTTGTGGAATGCTCCCTCCGTCAGTGCCCACAGGGTCTGGCTGCGTGGTCTGCACAATATAAAGAAGTGCAGGTGTAGTATTAGTACAACCCACCCCATGTACTGAGTAAGTGCCGAGCCTAACCTCGGCGAAGTAGTGACGAGGCTAGGACCGACAACAATATACATACCTGAGCAATTCTATATAACAACAGGAAACGAAAATAAATAAGTATAAACAGATACGGGGAGAACATGCTGGGGATAGAAGGGGAAGCAGATACTAGCACAGTAGAATATGGTGATAACTGAAATGTGAAAGTAAAAGAAAGAATTAACATCTCAGAACAGGTAAAGAACAACAACATGCACGACATGTCCCCTCGTGCATAGTCTCACAATCACTCGGCACGGAATGTCCCCTCGTGCATAAATAACAAACACTCAGCACGAAATGTCCCCCCGTGCAATAAATAATAAACAATCGGCACGAAATGTCCCCTCGTGCGATAAATAATAAATAATCAGCACGGCATGTCCCCTCGTGCGATAAATAATAAACGATCAGCACGGCATGTCCCCTCGTGCGATAAATAATAAACAATCAGCACGGCATGTCCCCTCGTGCGATAAATAATAAACAATCAGCACGTCATGTCCCCTCGTGCGATAAATAATAAACAATCAGTCGGAATGTCCCCTCGTGCGATAAATAATAAACAGTCGGCACGGCATGTCCCCTCGTGCAATAAATAATACAAACAACAATATAATGCGAAAACTAACAATAAGAAATCTCAAGTGTACAAAAATACTCAAACAAATTCTATCGTCCCAGCAAAGGACTCAGCTATAACAAACTCGCTTAGAAATACAATTTCAATAGTAAAAGCCTCAACTAAAGAAATAATTCTATAATTTCCCACGTCATGAAATGACATCAATGTATCACTTCAAAATCACCAACTACTCATAATACAGAAAATGTTAAGAACACGGTATGTTTCATCACCATTGACCCACGGGCATGCTTGACCGCAACGTATAGGTAATCGTCACCTCACCTATACATTGGACATGAATTACACATAGCAAATAAGACTCTATACCTATTCCCTCAAGCTAAGGTTAGGCCAAACACTTACCTCGCCTCCAAAAATGCAAGTCAAGCCTCAATCACAGCCTTTCCTCTCGAATCCAACTCTGAACCAATAATATCTAGACATAATTGATTTACCAATATCAATATTTACTCAATAGACCAATTCCAAAGCCTAATTATACATTTTCTATCATTCTACCAAGAATACCAAAATTCGACCTTGGGCCCGAACGCTTGAATCCCGAAAACTCTCGAAGGAATCACTCACACATAGCCTAAGAATCATTAATATGAAGTTTCTACTTGAATTCATAGCGTTAAATGGACAATACGCAAATTTCCCAAGAACCCTAAATTTACTACCAAATTCTTGATTTTTCATTAATTTAGTAGTAAACCCTATTAATAATTCATGCATGAAACTAGTATTAGGAAGGAATTAACTTACCTTAAAAGTAGCTAGGTCCTGGTGTGCTCTTCCCAAGATCACAAGTCTCTAATGGAGTTTTTGGTATGAAGGGAATGATGAAATCCCGAGTTTGCATTTAAAAACAGTTTGGCCTACAGGGGTTCCGCACCTGCGGTTCAAGGACCGCACCTGCGGTTCAAGGACCGCACCTGCGGTCTCGCTCCTTCGAGCTGGGGCTCGCACCTGCGGAACTGGACGAGTGGGGCTGGGGTTGCATCTGCGGTTCCGCTCATGCGGACCTTTGTCCGCACCTACGAGAACAGGGGACCACACCTGGGGTCGCATCTGTGATGCTCGGGACCGCAGGAGCGGTCCCGCACCTACGGCAGGGCAACCGCACCTGTGGTCACACCAGTAACTATTTTAGCTGTTTTTTAGCCCCGTTGGGTGTCCGGGAGACACCTGGGCCCACCCGGGCCCCCGTCCAAATATACCTATAAGTCCTTAATTATAATACGGACTCGCTCGAGCCTTCGGAAGACCTAAAACAACGCTAAATCTCAAAATCACCACCCAAAACCCCTAAAACCATAACTTAAGAAACTTCAAGTTCTTGATTTCTATAAAATGCACCGGACCGACCTATACAACTCGGAATGACATCTAACTTTGCGGGAAAGTTATAAATGACATAACGGAACTATTCCCGGTCTCGGAATCACATTCGGACCTCGATAACATAAAGTCATGTTCCAAACCAAATTTCAAATTTAAAGAAATCCTTATTTCTGTATAATTTTCTCAAAACTTCATTAACTCTCAATTTCCCATTTTTTTATCCGAAGCACGACAAATCAAGTCTGTTCCTTACAAAACTTCATAGATAACTCAAATAACACATATTGAACCTATTACGGACTCCGGAACCATAATACGGTCCCGGTAAAACAGGTTTCAAATCAAATTCCATTTCCAAAAGTATTTATTATTTCCAGAAAACAATTTTCTTTAAAAATTCATTTCTCGGACTTGGGAACTCGGAATTCGATTCCGGGCATGCGCCCAAGTCCCATATTTTCCTACGAACCCTCCGGGACCGTCAAATCACGGGTCCGGGTCCGTTTACCAAAAATATTGGCCGAAGTCAACTTCGATAAATTAATTACCATAAATTCGACTCTTTATCAAGTTTCCACATAAAGGCTTCCCGGCTACGCGCCCGGGATGCACATGCACATCGAGGTGAGATTAAAGGAGGTTTTCATGGTCTCGGAACACAGTCATAATCAAATTTACATAGGATGACCTTTTGGGTCATCACACTCAGAGTCCACAATTGTGGTTCCCGGCCAAACAACTTTGTGAATTTGAGCACGTAGCAAATAGGCAATTAATGTTTAACACAAGTAAAGGACCTTGAAAGAATCGCAGTCTAAGCACACATGTGTTACTAAAGCTTGAAAAATATTTAATATTTAAGAAGGGCTTTGAAAGAGTTATAATCTAAACATGAATATAGGGGAGTCCTAGGTTGTTTGTCATATGGATCACATCAGTACAATACACGGTAATCACTCCTCAAAGAGGGGCTACGCGTTGTATTAGCGCACCGGTCATCATATCCATATCTACGCTTCCCACCCCGTAAAGGTTATTAAAGCGAGTGTTGGTCATCGACCTCTATTGCGTGTTGTTACCCGTCTCCTAATAGTACTGGATGAGTTTAGGACCTCTACCTATAAGGGAAGTTCTAGGAAGACCCTCAGGTTTAAGGGAAAATACTAAGGCGAATGACAAACACATATAGGACTGCAATTAGTTGGAACAAATAAAAAGCAGATATAAGGCTCAAGTTTACCTCCACAAGTAATGCAAATAGACAGCACGACTCAAACACAGTTAAGGGCAGTATTGCTAATTATAACCCTAAAGCATGGTGTCAAGGTGAGTTCAGAATATAAACAAATGTGCAGACTTGTTTTTATAACTCAGAAAGGGCCCTAATTAGTTTGCCTACTGATTTTTAAAAAACACATTTGAGGATTAGGCAGCATACGCAAAGAGATAGATTCCCAGCTTTTGACAATTTGATCACCTAAGGCTTGCCTAGGTGTGAGACAGTATACCAGTTTTCAGAAGTAAGAAAATTGTTTGAATTTTTGTTGCTTAAACATACAATTTTAGGCGTTCAGAACATAGAATTATTACCAGTTGATTGCGAAACCTAAATAAAGTTGTTCTTATTTCTTTTTATGCATTAATAGTAAGATTAAGTGCACTTAAGCGAATATGAATTCCTAAAACATGGTATCTAATGCACAGGTAGAGATGCCGAATGATGTATATGCCGGATCCTAAGCAGGATTTCTATATGCACAAATATTACCACATTAAACATGATTATTAGAATATGCAAAGAGTGACAGTTTATCTTAGTGTTGTTAATCCTAAAACAAGATTTCTAAGCTTGCATGGCAGCAGGAAGCATAATTGTAGATGATACCAATTATTAGCATATTATCTCTAGCACAAGATTTTCTAAGTGATATGACTGTAATATCAAATGAATATGCTGAAACAGTGGATATAAAACCTAGGAAGCATGATCTCTAATGCATGACTTTGAACATACTGGTCCTAAACATGATTTTCTATTGCACATATATGGAATATAAACCTAACAGCATGGTTTCTACCCTTTAGTATCTGTAGCATGCATGGTTATCCTTTTCCCTTTTCACTATCCATCCCTAAGAGTTGTTTACAATAATTATTACAGACCGTTTGCACAAATTACATAAATGAATAAAAGAAAATAAGAAGCTATACTATAGGGAGCCTACTCACAGGCCGAAAGTCTCCAGAAGTTCTCAATGCCATTAGTGTTTCACAACCTTTCGCATAATCCAGGTGTGTCAGAGTTCCCTAAGGACCTCAAGGGATCCCGGGCAGTGCTCACACCTAGATTTTCATAACCACACAGAGTAAGTGCAGTATGGAAGGGACAACTCTAATGCATCAGAGTTTAGAGGGATCTCATAGGGATCCCTAAGCTGTCACACATTAGAGGGGCAAAACATAGATTTCTAAGAGTTGAGTGAGAGTGCTTGACATAGTTTTGAAAAGATTGAGTTGAAAAACAACTTTTAAAATAACTTATTTGAAATAAGTTTGCAGAACAATAGAAGAGTTGCTTAGGGAAAACAATTTTGAAAGGGAAATGGAATAGGCAATCAGAACAACAACTCAGCACAAAACAACACACATAGAACAAGTACAAAGAACAGAACCATTTCAACACTCACAAGCAAGAAAGCAAGGGGTTCGGGATAGATAGGAACACATGAGAGTAGGCACACAATAGGCAGAGTTGCACATAAGTTAGAATAAGAGAAGTTCTGAGGGGTGTATCACAAACTGACCACATAAGTAGTTTTTCCACAAAGAGGTTTATGCTAGGAATCAAAAGAATCATATTGAGGGGTACTAAAGGGGTAACATGCTGAGTTCAAGGGAGGGGGTACAATTTAAGAATCATACTAGTAAAGAAATAAGTTGGCATGATAATTGCAAGGTAAACAACAAAACCATAAGTATAAGCATAATAGAAATAAGATGAATTGAAATATCAGAAGAAACATGTTGTTTTCGAAGCTTTAAACTAAATTGAGGACATACTAGTTAAGAGATAATAAGCACAGAGTGAAGAGCTAAAGTGTATAATACTCAGTCTTGGCTTGCAGCCGACTGAGAGTAGCAAATAACCAGAAAGAAGAGCAAGAGAGAGTATGTGTGTGTAAGAGAGTGTTCAGAACAATGGTTGTCCTCTTTTTTGTTGAAAATGAAAGAGTCAAGTATATATAGTTGAAAATAAGTAGAGAAAAATATGGTGACAAGTAATAACTCAGCATAATTATAGGAGTAAATTCCAATTAGGATCAAATTAAGGTTAAGACTTACTTGAATTAAGGAGTCATAGTTCAAACGGATACAAACAGTGATAAACAAGGAAATGATTCAATTGTGGAACTGATTTTACCACATAAGGAGTAGTAAAAGTATATAGCATGCAATTAAGACTAAATATAGAATATACCAATTAAGTGAAGTGTATAAGAATTAATTGGACGATAGGTTTATTCATATAAATAAGGCAAGACATAGTTTAATTATGGAAATCAATAAGAGGACCCTTGAGTGAGATTCCAATCACAGGGAATCAACATCAATTAAGGAAAGTATCACACAAGTAAGGAAATACTCAAAGTCAGTAAAGAATATTGTGTAAAAATCAGTAGAGTACTAATCACAATCATTCTAGGATTCAAAGTGTCAAAATAGTACTGATTTAAATGGCATAGACACTCATCAAGCAAAAATTAGAAGCACAAATTGGGGATTCATGTAGGGCATAGCAAGTAATTGAAAGACTAAGCAGAATATGGTATAATCGACATGACAAGAGCAAAACCCTAATACTCACAGTTAGCAAGGATAGCAACAATTAGAGAGATCAATAAGACAATCACAACATAATTGGAAGAAACAAAGAATCAGCAGACTAATAAGAAACAATAAGGTAAAACCATAGAGACTTAGGAAGCTCATAAGAATCAAACACATGCACAAACATATCATTAAAGACATACTCAGAATATAGAGTTAAAAATCGAAAACCTGGGGCTTTTAGTAAAAATAAATCAGACCAAAAGTGAAAAGACTTAGATAATTATAAACATGATGAGAATCATATAATAAGGCTAGAAGTCAGAAAGAAAAGCTATTTTGAAAAAGGTTTCAGGAACCCTAGTTTAGTAGACAAAAAATCATTTTTGGGAAAATGAAAAATCTTTGAAGAAACCATCAAAACAACTCGAAATATGTATAGATCTGTTACAAGATCTAGAAAAATTGGAAGTTTTAGAAGTTAAGGTTTCAAGGAGAGAACCCAGAGAGGAGAAGAAAAACTCAAAATTTTACCGGTTTCAACCGGAAAATGTAAAGATCTTACTTGGACAACCATGGATTGTCGGAAAAATGGCATGAGATCCTAGAGGTGAGTGGACCACCTCCGGTTCACTTGAAGGCCTCAAAACAGTGACACATATTCAAGGTGGGAGCCATAAGGCTGGTAGGTGGTAGAATCACCATGGATTCTGGCAAGGAGACGGCTAGAGAAGGGCCAGGTTCACTGGAGGGAGTTGAAGGGACAGGAAAAATTTGAGAGACGACTGAAGTGAGAGGGAAAGAATGAGAGACCGGGGGGGGGGGGGAGACNGTAGACTTAGGTTAATTATGGTAATAGGCGATCTCGACCGTTGATTGAAATTAACCAACGGTTGAGATTAAACAGGTGCTTGGGTCGGGTGGTGTTAGATTTGGGCTTGGGTATTGGGTTAATTTAATTGGGTTAGAGGTCCGGTTCAATTGAGGCTATAATTTAAATAAAAAGAGCTAGCTGTTAAATACTTAATTAAATTAGATAAACAATTTATAAAAATAGCTAATAATTGTAAAAACAAAATTGATACTTAGTAAATTAAACTAAAAATGATTAATTAGTATTTAAAAATACAAATGACTAATTATTGGATAAAAAAATAGTATAAAATATATGATTAGGCTATAATTGCAAAGTTATTGCAATTATAGCCAAAGAGTGCCAATTTGGCAAATTGTGAAATAATTTGGTCTCAACGGGACCAAAATAATACATTAAGTCAAGAAATGATTTTTTTTGAATTCATTTGTAATGCAATTGTGTAATTATTTATTAGAAATAAAATACTGGATAAATTAATAAAAATATGGGAAAATTATAGAAAAATACCAATTGCTATGATAGCCTGATTTTGAAGGTATATATGTAAAATAAAAATAATTTGAGGAAAAATTGGGTATCA
Source organism: Nicotiana undulata (assembly GCA_005239495.1). Classification (NCBI taxonomy): domain Eukaryota; kingdom Viridiplantae; phylum Streptophyta; class Magnoliopsida; order Solanales; family Solanaceae; genus Nicotiana; species Nicotiana undulata. The sequence continues at coordinate 41,252 of ML256636.1, forward strand.
ACAGCTGCCCCTCTTTACCCGGGAAGGATTAAAGAGTTGTAGGGTAAAGATATGATGGCTAATTTGACCGAGCGAAACAATTTGGAGAGATTTAGGCTGCACCTTGGCTTCTGAGTTGCCTACATATCTTTGGTTTTACAGGAATCAGGTCGTATGTAGTTCAAGACCCATCGGCAAAGTATACCGATGGAGTTCTTACAAGAACGGACGCAACATATAGGGATGGATGAGTGAACGGTTTGCGGGAGTGGTTAGGAGAACTGGAGCGGGACAGCTCATGCTAGGATAATTGTTTCTTGCCGGGTTACCTGCAAATAAAACAATACAAGTGTATATTGTGCGTAAATTTAAACATGATGCAAGTTCCCGTCGGACTATGAATGTTGTCTTTGGACGGTTTAGGATGACGTCCTCATACCATGATGTCCTGGGCCATGACTTGTTTGATGAAGGATTCGCAGGCCATGAAATGATGTTCTCGGGCCATGCAGATGGTGTCTCTGAACGATGACGTCTTTGAATAATGATATGCAAAATTGAGAGAGATCCTCAGGCCATGACATGATGTTCTCGGGCCATGCAGATGGTGTCTCTGAACGATGACGTCTTTGAATAATGATATGCAAAATTGAGAGAGATCCTCAGGCCATGACATGATGTTCTCGGGCCATGACAATGGTACCTCGAACGATGATGCCTTTGGACATGTTGGCGATATTTTAGCCCATTAAATGTAGTAATATGATGTGGACAAGATAGAGCTTAGTCTTTCTAATTGAAGGGCAGAGCTTAGCCCGAAAGAAAAGCGAAGTATGTAGTGCTTGAGAGACAGTGCTTAGTCTCGACGAAAAAGTAAACTGGAGGCAGAGCTTAGCCTCAGGCAGGTAGGAAGGCAGAAAGGTATCCTTATGCAAAGAAAGGTAGAAAGGTAGCCTTATGCAAGTAGAGGTAGATCCTAACCTCATGCAGATGGAGACAAAGCTTAGTCTCATACAAACGGAAGGCAGAAAGGTAGCCTTATGCAAGTGGAAGGTAGAAAGGTAGCCTTATGCTGAGAAAGGCAGAAAGGTAGCCTTATGCAAGTGGAGGTTGAGATTAACCTCATGCAGATGGAGACAAAGCTTAGTCTCATGCAAACGGAAGGCATAAAGGTAGCCTTATGCGAGTGGAAGGCATAAAGTTAGCCTTATGCAAGTGGAGGTAGAGATTAACCTCATGCATATGGAGACAAAGCTTAGTCTCATGCTAACCGAAGGCAGAAAGGTAGCCTTATGCAAGTAGAAGGCAGAAAGTTAGCCTTATGTAAAGATTAAATAAATGACATTAGAGTTTCTTAGCTGATAGTAGATTGCGGTATTGTGATCGTTATGAGAATTGTGACTTTGGAGCATTGTTTTGTTTTGAGATGATAGCAAGTGTCGACAGGTGTGACTTCTTTGAGAATCGTATCTTTGAATAATGTTTTCCCTTTGGGCGGATAGTATATTTTGGGCTTTTGAAATCTTCGTGCCTGCATCCAAAGAAAAATCGTGAGTTCTGTAAATGGGGAGGGTTGGTTCATATCCTCGCTGGCTCTGCTTGATTCGCTCGGCTTGATCTGATGATACTGTTCATATCATCGGGGTAGCGTTTGCTAAACAAAGATGTTTTCAATGGTTAAGTATGCATGATTTGTAAAGATATAGTATAAATATATTTTTTAAAATAGTTTAGATTAACCGACGATCGTGACACGGTTCAATACATTGCAACCTCTCCTGCTACGGAATTTTGAGAGTCCTCCTACAAATTCTGCCCCAGTTTGATGGGTTGACGCTTCTGACTGTTGCACATATGGCGATCAGCTGAACTTGCTACGAAATTTTGAAGGTCCTCCTCAAAATTCTGCCCCAGTTTCCAATTGCGGGAAAAATGAAATTTTTGTTGAATTGTGACCGAACCCATAGGACTGCCTACATATCCCCTCTTAAACTGAAATCAGGTCAGGCGTAGTTCAATTTACATCATTCATAAAAGCATAAAGGATTACACATAATAACGTTTGTCTGCATTTGAATTTATTGGCTTTGTCCAGACTTCTCTGTCCATTTCTGCAAGTATAAGAGCTCCTCCTGTCAATACTCTGTGAACCATATACGAACTTTTCCAGTTGGGAGAGAATTTACCTTTGGCTTCATCTTGATGTGGAAAGATCTTCTTTAACACCAGCTGCCCTAGTGTGAACTGTCTCGGCTTGACTCTTTTATTGAAGGCTCTGCATTCATTATTTTCCCTTCTATGAGGGCTAGTTGCTCATAACGGCTCTTTACCCACTCTGCATCGCTGAGCTCAACTTCTTTTATGATTCCCAGGGAGGGAATCTCCACTTCGGCTGGAATGACAGCTTCCATACCATAAACCAGCAAGTAAGGGTTGCTCCGGTTAATGCGCAGACTGTGGTGCGATATCCCAGCAAGGAAAATGATAACTTATCGTACCATTGTTTGTGCTTTTCTATCATTTTCCTCAATATCTTCTTGATGTTCTTATTGGCGGCTTCTACGGCCTCATTCATCTGAGGTCTGTAGACTGTGGAATTCTTGTGCTTGATCTTGAAAGTCTTGCACATAGCTTTCATCAGGTCACTGTTGAGATTGGAGCCATTGTCGTTGATGATTGACTCTAGAACTCCAAACCGACAAACAATACGGTCGCGGACAAAGTCTTCCATGACCTTCTTAATCACTGCTTTGTAGGATGCTGCTTCGACCCATTTAGTGAAATAATCAATTGCTACCAAGATGAACCTGTTTCCGTTGGAGGCGGTAGGCTCGATCAGTTCAATAACGTCCATTCCCCAGGCGGCGAATGGCCAAGGTGAGCTTGTTGCATTGAGCTCGTTTGGGGGTACCTTTATCATATCTGCATGTACCTGACATCTGTAGCATTTCCGGACATACTAAATGCAGTCTGTTTCCATGGTCATCCAGAAATAACCGGCTCTGAGTATTTTCTTGGCCAGGTTAACACCGTTCATATGTGGGCCGCAAGTCCCAGCATGGATATATTCAAGTAATTTGGAGGCTTCATTTGCATCAACACATCTCAATAATCCCAAATCGGGAGTTCTCCTGTACAGGATTCCTCCGTTGTGAAAGAAAGTGTTGGACAATCTTCGGAGCGTGCGTTTATGAGTACGACTTGCAAGCTCTGTGTACTTTCCCTTTGATAGATACTCATTGATGTCGTGGAACACTGGTTTTCCATCTGCTTCTTCTTCAACATAGGCACAGTAGGTCGGCTGGCTATAGATCTTCACTGGAATGGGGTCAATGAAGTTCTTATCTGGATGATGTATCATGGACGATAGAGTGGCCAATGCATCGGCGAACTCGTTCTGAATTCTGGGGACATGCCGAAATTCTATCTTCGTGAACCTCTTTCTCAATTCCTGCACATGGTGCAGTTACGACCGTATCTTGGAATTCTTAGTAGCCCATTATCCTTGTACTTGGTGTATAAGCAAGTCTGAGTCACCAATTACTAACAGCTCCTGGACATTCATGTCAATGGCTATGTTGAGCCCTAAGATGCAGGCTTCATATTCCACCATATTGTTAGTGTAGGGGAATCTGAGTTTAGCATATACCGAATAATGTTGGCAGTTTCTGGTATCAGGACAACTCCAATGCCGACTCCTTTAAAATTTGCTGCTCCATCGAAAAACATTCTCCAACCATCATAGGATTCTGCAATGTCTTCTCCTATGAATGATACTTCTTCATCGGGAAAATATGTATTCAGGGGTTCATATTCTCCATCTGCAGGGTTCTCAGCAATGTCGAACTCACTCAGCAGGATTTTCCACTTGGCGAGCTTGCCAGTGGGCATGGGTTTCTGAAAGATGTACTTCAAGGGATCTATCCTGGATATGAGATATGTTGTGTAGGCACAGAAATAATACCTCAGCTTCTGGGCTACCCAAGTCAAAGAACAACTGGTACATTCCAGTAGAGAATACCGTGCCTCATACGAAGTGAACTTCTTGCTCAGATAATAAATATCCTGCTCTTTTCGTCCTATTTCGTCGTGCTGCCCCAGAATGCAACCGAAAGCTCCATCTAACACTGCAAGGTAGAGTAGCAAAGGTCTACATGGCTCAGGTGGTACCAAGGCTGGCGGTGTTGACAAGTACTCCTTAGTTCTGTCGAAGGCCTTTTGACAATCATCAGTCTATTTGGTCGCGACATCCTTCTTCAGCATCTTGAAGATCGGCTCACATATAACTGTAGACTGTGCTATGAATCGGCTGATGTAGTTAAGGCGTCCCAGGAAACTCATCACATCTTTCTTGTTCCTTGGTGGTGGTAACTCTTTGATGGCTTTGACCTTTGACGAATCCAATTCTATCCCTCGGCGACTGACAATGAACCCGAGCAATATCCCAGCAGGAACCCCGAATGCACACTTTGCGGGGTTTAGTTTTAGGTTGTATTTCTGCAACCTATTGAAGAACTTCCTCAAATCTTCTATGTGGTCGGAAGCTTTTTTGGATTTGATAATAACATCGTCCACCTATACCTCGATCTCCTAGTGTATCATATCGTGGAAGATCTCATATAGGTGGCCCCAACATTTTTAGGCCGAACGGTATCATCTTATAGCCGTATACTCCCCACGGCTTAATGAAAGCCATTTTCTCAGCATCTTCCTCATATATCCAGATCTGATGGTGACCAGCGAAGCAATCCACAAATGATTGTAATTCATGCTTGGCGTAGTTGTCAATCAAGATGTGTATGTTTGGAAAAGGGAAATCATCTTTCGGATTGAACCAGTTGAGATCCCAGTAGTCGACACATACTCTAACCTTCCCTTCCTTCTTGGGTACTGGCACGATGTTTTCTATCCATGTCGGATACTCCACTACCCTGAGAACCTTGGCGTTGAATTTCTTGGTGACTTCTTCCTTGATTTTCAAACTCATGTCAGGCTTGCACTTCCTGAGCTTTTGTTTTACCGGTGGGCACATTGTATTGGTTGGTAATTTGTGAGAAACAATGGATGTACTCAGACCAGTCATGTCATCGTACGATCATGCAAATATTTCCTCATACTCCTTCAAAGTTTTTGTGTATTCCCTATTTTTTGACGGTGACAGATGGATGTTGATGCGAGTTTCATTGACATTGTTTTGAATCTCCCAGGTTGACAATCTCGGTCTCGTCCAGTTTGGACTTAGGTCTGTTCTCGAAATTCTCGACTTCTTTGACAATTTCGTCAGGTATATCATCTTCTTCTTCTTCTGAATCAATGCCCGTTTGTTGCGTTGTCTCGTTGCATGTCACATTCATCGCTTCATCAAGACAAGTAACATTAATGCTGTATAGATAAAGTGATGAGAGAAAATGATAGTAATAAATATTGATTCATAAAAACGTAAAAGTTATTTTGATAGATTGAACAAATGTTTTGAACATTGAAGCTTTTATTGCATGAATAGAAAAGTGCGAAAAGGAAATCATTTAGTAAAAAAACAATGACCAATGCTTGTTTAGCCTTGCTACCCTGAGACTCGTCGGGCCCTGGCTGTTCTGATAGTCCAATTCTTGATAGATGCTCCTCTGTTCACGGCCTGGATTGAAGGGCCTTCCTCCCCCTCCTTCTAAAAAATAACGCAGAAATCTATGTCGTCGTCTTCCAGAAATAAGTTCTTCAGCGCTGCCAATGCTTGTTCTTCCTCTGACCCCCATATAACATCGGCATGTTGAAAGGTCTGCTCCAGATGTGGTATTGGATGCTCCAATGGGTAATAGGGACCGCGCCATGGTGGCGACCACTCGTTGTACTCTTGCCAAGTATATTCGTATCCCACGCCTAAGGTGGTGCCATGACCTTTGAGCTTTATAGGTTTGGAGATTCCTGCCGATTCCTTTGCCAGGCTCGTACCCACTCCAGTTCAGTATACACTCGATTTTACTGTCCCACCATTTTTCTTTGTCTATTGAATTGACCCGTTCAATGTGGTGGTAAGTTTCTCCACCCATCTTCCTTCTTCCTTCGACTACTGGAATAGTCTGGCGGTTGTAAATGGTATTGCTTCCGTCTCCGTGGATGATTACTTCTTGATGGTTCCATTCAAATTTCACTGCCGGATGCAGCATCGATGCCACGGCTCAAGCGACATGTATCCATGGCCGTCCTAATAGCAGGTTGTAGGATGCCGATATGTCTATCACCTGAAAATTGACTTTGAACCATGTACGCCGCATTTGCAAGCAAAGGCTGATTTCGCCGATGGTGGACCTCTGCGAACCATCTAAAGCCTTCACATTCATCGACCCTTCTCTTATCTCGTACAACCCTTTGCCCAATTTCTTGAGCATTGTCAATGGACATATATTGAGACTGGATCCCCCGTCGATCAGAATCCTAGTGTTGAAGTAGTCTTCACATTGTACAGTGATGTGCAGGAATTTGTTATGACCCAACCCCTCGGGCGGCAGCTCGTCCTTGTGAAAGGTGATCTTATGGCTCTCTAGCATTTGGCCTACCATATTAGCCATTTCCCCGCTTGTGATGTTGTTTGGCACATATGCTTCGTTCAACACTTTCATCAAAGCATTTATGTGCGCCTCTGAATTTTGTAGCAATGAAAGAATAGATATCAGAGCAGGGGTTTTGTTCAACTGGTCAATAACAGAGTACTCTTTAGCCTGAACCTTCCTCCAAAGGTCATTTCGGCCCGTCTCAATAATAGGTGGCATGTTGGAATCCTGTTTGCTTGATTCCGCCAAATGTTCTGGTGTATAGACCCTTCTGGTCCTTGTCATTCCCTGTGCAGTAGTATCTTCTTCGATCTTGATTTTCCCCTTTCGTCTTGCCTCAGATACATAATCCCATGGTATGGCATTATTGCGGGAAGGTGGCATGGTTGACACCGCCACTGTGATTGGTGTAGCTATCTTCACTTCAAACGGAACATGTGCCTTAGCAGGTGGCATGACTGCAACCTCAAATGGTGCGGGCGCTTTGGCTGGTGGCATAACTTCAACGTCAAATGACACAGGCTCCTTTACGGGTGGTGCTGCTTCAAACTCAAAAGGTACTAACACGGCTACCTCAGCGTCACCAGATGGCTGAATCTGGACTATGATTAGAGTAAGAGTAACTGCTGGCTTCTTTGGGTCATCACCTTCTACGATCAACCCAATCGACCCCTCTGGATCCCAAACTTTCTCTAGTTCGACCATGTTGATGCCTCCACCCTTATGGTCTAAGAGTTGATTATTGCGGACATTGGGAGTGTATTCCTTCGCTACAATGATCTTATTGTCGATCAGGGACTGTATCTTATCTTTCAGGGAGCGGAATTCATCAATTGTGTGTCCCTTCATGCCGGAGTGGTATGCACAAGATTTATTTGGATTAACCCACTTGGAAGGATTCTCAGGGGTTATGGCAGGGATGGGGGTGACATAACCAGCAACTTTCAGTTTCTCATACAGCTGGTCGATAGGTTAAAATTGGCAGTGCATTGTTTAGGAGGTCTGCGATCAAAGTCGGGTCGAGGTCTAGGGAAAGTTTGGCGAGCAGGGGGTGACTGATAGTGGGGTGGTTGAGAGTTATAAGTATGGTAAACAAGAGCGGGCAGGGAATATCTGGGTGAAGCAGGTTGATAGGTAGGTTGTGGAGATGACTGATATGTTGGGGGAGGTGCTGACTGGTAGGCGGGCGAGGGCCCTTGGTAAGTTTGTGGAGGCATTGGCTGATATGTAAGTGGGGGTGTTTGGTAGGTTTGATATTTCAGTGGGTATTTGGTTCTCTATGCAACCATCATGGCTCCCACATCCCTATTCTTGGACACACCACTAGACTGTAGGGCCTTATTTGTAGCTTGTAAGGCTTCAAAGTTGGGTACTATACCACTTTTAATTCCCTCCTCAATTCTCTCACCCAGTTTGATAATATAAGAGAATTTATGATTCTCGATCACCATCAACCGCTCATAGTATTGTGGATCCTGGGCTTGGACAAAGAACTTATTCATTTGTTCTTCATCTAAGGCGGGCCTGACCTTAGCTGCTTCAGATCTCTAGCGAGTAGCATACTCGCAAAAAGTTTTTGTGGGCTTCTTTTTCAGATTCTTAATGTAGACACATCTGGCGCGTTATCTGTATTAAACATGAACCTGTCCATGAAGTCGGATGCCACGCTTACCCAATTTAACCATTTCATGGGGTCTTGGCTGATGTAGCAACACAGAGCATCTCCTGTTAAGCTCCTCATGAACAGCTTCATGCGAATCTTTTCATCTTTCCCTACTCCAACCAGCTTATCACAGTAGGTCCTCAAATGGATCCTCGGATCACCTGTACCATCGAACATTTTGAACTTAGGAGGTTTGTACCCCTCAGGAAGTTCGACATCGGGTTGTATGCAGAGGTCTTCATAGTTAAGCACCTCGGCCCATTTTCTTCCTTCAATGCCTTGAACCCGGCTGGTCAGCTTCTTAAGTTCCTCAGTCAAATTCATGATAAGCAAATCATTTTCACTAATTTCAGGTGTGTATGAGATGTGTTGGGTGGAGTGTGGCATAGTCTCCATGTAGATAGGGTTGTTGTGATGGCCTGGTGCCTGAGTATAAAGGTGGTCATTTGTGGAGTTTTGTGGTTCGGGGACAAGTAGTGAAGTATTTCTTGGAGTGTGGAAAGCATTGTATTATGGTGGAAGAGTTTGTTTCTTTGGTGGATTGGTGTGGTTGTGGGATGATTTTGTTTGTTTGGGGTGTTTTAAGGAGGTATAGGATTTTGGGTGTTGGGATGGTTGACATCTGGCACACTGAGTGGATAAGTTCGCCAAATTCCAGACCTGCTCAAGCTCCCGTTGGAGATTCACCAACCTTTCCTCTAGCTGTGACATGGTCTCGTTCTGAACTTGAATACCCTGGCCATGAGTGTCCTCTACCCGTTCAACTGATGTTGTGTTGCCCAAATCTTCCATTTTTCACTTCCCTTTGCTTTTCACTTTGGGAGGACTAGGAGGAGGAGAGGGTGGAGGGCCCCTGGATCTTGTGTAGTATGATGATGATGCCAGAGTGCACGAACCAGCCTTTGGGGAGGGGAATAAAAAAAGGAAAGAAAAAAAAAACAAAAACAAAAGGTGACCAAGTCAGTGAGGATCATGAAAAGGTATTGCAATATTTAAACACATAGTGTGAGAGTATAAAATATGTCCTAAGTTGGGAACCACGTTGTGCCCGAGCTAGGCCTAGCGACAAATTAATTTGGAGAACTTAAATGTTAAAATGCCTCATTTCATTAATGTATAATAGACGAATCCAAAATGACACAAAAATAATAAGCAAGAAATAAAATCACTAATGACTGTTGGCCTTATTACAATGATAAAGCGAAAAAGAAATCCTATCCTACTTGGTCCCAGAATGACCTTCCCCAAATTCGGCATCCTTGATCCCATCGAACAGGTTCCCCAGCTCGCGAAGTCCTGGCAGTAGATATGCTCTGGCTAGATGTCCACCTTCGTTTCTCTCAGCCTTTTGACAGTCTTCAACCCTCTTGATGATCTTACCCTCCAGCTCGACTATGCTTCGCTTTAAGTAACCCAACTTTCTATTGGCATGGACGACCATGTATTTCCATTCTTCAATCAACCTCTTGTTGGTTTCGTGTATTTCACGGTGCTCATTCTCGCATTCACGGATCCTCTTGCGTAGTTGATTATACTTGACCTGAGCCTCGGCCTTTTCGCCTATGATCATGTGGCCTCGGATGGACCCTGTCCTGCCTAGACCATCCTAGTTGTTTTCTAACCACCCTGAGTAGAAAGGTGTACAGCCTGCGTGGTATCTGTCTGGTTCGATCGTGTCCTTTTCCATTATCATCTTATAGTTCCACATGTGTTGGGCTTGGCACTTGTGAGGAGTGTCATCATCTTGAAAGTCGGCTCGAAAATAGCTCATCTTGTCGACCCTAGGTATAATTTGTTTTCTGCCTACTTGTCTCATGACCCGGAGAAGGACGTAAGGATATGTTCTTGTCAAACCAATTAGTAGAAGGAACGGTGCATCCCTAGACCTGACAATGAATTCATCTATTGGAAACCACTCGGACGTCCACTGTATCTGCTCCTCAGTCAGATTATCGAAGAACTCTACCCATTCTTTGGCAGTCTCGGGCTGAGCAAACCTGTCAGGAATATATGTCATTCGCTTTGGGTGATGGAAATCGATGTGGTCGTTCCATGCCCTTCGCTGAAATTCTTGCCGGTACTGGCCCTTTTGGAGGTGTTCTAAGAACCAGAGTTGTAGTAATAGGTTGCAGCCTTCGAAGTGCTTAGCTCATCTTTGACATTGTTCTAAGGCTCGATACATGTCTGAGATGATCATAGGAAAGATGCTGAAAGTCTGCCCACCAATTCCCTCCATCATTGTCTTGGTTACCATGGCTAGCCTAGTGTGGATCCTTTATTTGTTTGTTGGAAACACGATCAAACCCAGGAAGCAAACAATGAAGACGAATACCCTACGGTGAATGTGCCCCAAAGATGTTATGGCAAATTCGTCATGGTAGGTACGGTATGACTTGCTGTGACCGTACCTTTCATACAAATACTTGAAAGGGATGTACAACTCATTCAGACACTCTAACTCTGCGTTCTTCGTTAAACCCATCATTTTCAAGAAACCTTTGCTGTGCGGTTTTCAGGCATTAACAACCCAGAAGTTTCCCAAACTATTCCTGCCAGTCCTCATATTTCCTCTAGCAATGGTGTCCTTTCAATGTCCCCAAAGCGAAAGACGGCCCTTTTACTATCCCAGAATAGAGTGGAAGCCTCTATCAACATGTTGTTAGGTTGAATGTCTAGGAGAGATAGCATGTTACCCAAGTATTTCTTGATGAGTGTCTTATCACTAGAATGAAGGTCCTCCCACCAGTTCAGATGCTTTGGGTGAATGTTGGTAACCATGCCGAATCTAGGGACTTCTTGCCTCATATTTCTGCAAGGTAAACATGATTAGGCCCTTACCCCCGCCAGACTCGACTATTTAACATCTATGATTAGCATACAAGCATTTAGTTCTCCAAATAAATGCACAAAATGTGATGATGTCCGTTGGGATTGTGAAAACCCGGTGGACTTTGGACAAGGCTGTCTTAAAGGCCATTGTGCGGACAACACATTAGCCTACTAGGTTTGACCATAATGCATGCAGCAGTATAACGGAGTAAGGTTTCAATGGGGTATTAGACTGGTACCCTTGAGCGGACAACTTAAGGCGGAAAGCTACGGAACCTTTGACTGCACCGCTGATCGACTAGTTTCACTGCAAATAAGCCTTTCCAAATTTAGGGGGTGATAAAATAGAAAGGGCGCAACAACTCATCAAGTGTTGCTATAGGATTTGTTTTGCACGAGTGGAGTATGATGTTGAACATGATTTATGCAATAAATAAGCAGTAAAGGCATGTAGTCAAGCATTTGCACATTGAGAAAGCAGTAAATACAATAGTTATAATTTAAAAAGCGATTACAAAAAGAAAAGCACAGAAAAGTGTCAGTTTTGCTTTTTAAGAAAATTAAATGCTTGAAAGAAATAAACAATTAATTTCACATAAGGGGAATGGTAGGAGGTACAAATTCACAAAGTAGTGTGAAATGGTAAAATCCTAGAAGTCCCCAGCAGAGTCTCCATGCTGTCGCGCCCCCTTTTTCAAACTCCTTTTCGACCGGTCAGGGTTTTTGAAATAATTAGGACAACTCGTTTCCTTCTGGGCAAGTGTTATGCAAGGATTCGAAGAGTCGCCACCTAACGAGTTAAGGTGCGTTAGGCTACCTATTTGGGTCATTTATAGATTAGATAACCAGAGAAAGGGTAAGGGCTTGAAATTACTCTAGAGGGAAGGTGTTAGGCACCCCTCAAAGTCCACAAGTGTGGTTCCCAGCCAAACAACTTTGTGAATTTGAGTACGTAGCAAATAGGAAATTAATGTTTAAAAAAAGTAAAGGACTTTGAAAGAATCGCAGTCTAAGCACACATGTGTTACTAAAGCTTGAAAAATATTTAATATCTAAGCAGGGTTTTGAAAGAGTTATAATCTAAACATACATATAGGGGAGTCCTAGGTTGTTTGTCATATGGATCACATCAGTACAATACCCGGTAACCACTCCTTAAAGAGGGGCTACACGTGGTATTAGCGCACCGATCATCATATCCATATCAACCCTTCCCACCCCGTAAAGGTTATTAAAGCGAGTGTTGGTCAGCGACCTCTATTGCATATTGTTACCCGTCCCTTCCTAATAGTACTGGAGGAGTTTAGGACCTCTACCTATAATGGAATTTCTAGGCAGACCCTGAGGTTTAAGGGAAAAATACTAAGGCGACAGACAAAAACATATAAGACTGCAATTAGTGGGAACAAAGAAAAAGCAGATAAAAGGCTCGAGTTTACCTCCACAAGTAATGCAAATAGACAGCACGACTCAAACACAGTTAAGGGCAATATTGCTAATTAGAACCCTAAAGCATGGTGTCAAGGTGAGTTCCGAATATAAACAGATATGCAGACTTGTTTTTATAACTCAGAAAGGGCCTTAATCAGTTTGCCTACTGATTTAAAAAACAAAACTGTTGAGGATTAGGCAGCACACGAAAGAGGCAGATTCCTAGTTTTTGACAGTTTGATCACCTAAGAATTGCCTAGGTGTAAGACAGTATACTAGTTTTCAGAAGTAAGAAAGTTGTTTGAACTAATATTGCTTAAACATACTATTTTTAGGCGTTTAGAACATAGAATTATTACCATTTGATTGCGAAAACTGAATGAAGTTGTTTTTTATTTATTTTTATGCATTAATAGTTAGATTAGGTGCACTTAAGCGAATATGAATTCCTAAAATATGGTATCTAATGCACATGTAGAGATGCAGAATGATGTATATGCAGGATCCTAAGCAGGATTTCTATATGCACAAATATTACAACATTAAACATGATTATTAGAATATGCAAAGAGTGACAGTTTATCTTAGTGTTGTTTATCCTAAAATAAGATTTCTAAGCGTGTCTGGCAGCAGGAAGCATGATTGTAGAAGATATTAATTATAAGCACATTTTCTCTAGCACATGATTTTCTAAGTGATATGACAGTAATATCAAATGAATATGCTGAAACAAGGGATATAAAACCTAGGAAGCATGATCTCTAATGCATTGCTTTGAACATACTGGTCCTAAATATGATTTTCTATTGCGCAGATAGGGAATATAAACCTAACGTCATGGTTTCTACCCTTTAGTATCTATAGCATGTATGGTTATCCCTTTCCCTTTTCACTATCCATCCCCAAGAGTTGTTTACAATAATTATTACAGACCATTTGGACAAATTACATAAATGAATAAAAGAAAATAAGAAGCTATACTATAGGGAGCCTACTAACAGACCCAAAGTCTCCAGAAGTTCTCAATTCCATTAATTTTTCACAGCCTTTCGTATAATCCAGGTGTGTCAGAGTTTCCTAAGGACCTCAAGGGATCCCAGGCAGTGCTCATTCCCAGATTTTAATAACCATACTGAGTAAGTGCAGTATGAAAAGGCCAGCTCTAATGCATCAGCGTTCAGAGGGATCTCATAGGGATTCCATTCAACACTCACAAGTAGGGAAGCAAGGGGTAGGGGATAGATAGGAACACATGAGAGTAGGCACACAATAGGCAGTGTTGCACATAAGTTAGAATCAGAGAAGTTCTAAGGGGAGTATCAAAAACTAACCACAAAAGTAGTTTTGCCACTAAGAGGTTTATGCTAGGAATTAACAGAATCATATTGAGGGGTACTAAGGGGGTAACATGTTGAGTTCAAGAGAGGGGGTACAATTTAAGAATCATACTAGTAAAGCAATAAGTAGACATGCTAATTACAAGGTAAACAACAAAACCATAAGTAAAAGCATAACAGAAAGAAGATGAATTGAAATATCAGAAGAAACATGTTGTTTTTGAAGCTTTAAACTAAATTGAGGACATACTAGTTCAGAGATAATAAGCACAGAGTAAAGAGCGAAAGTGTATAATACTCAGTCTTGGCTTGCAGTCGACTGAGAGTAGCAAATAACTAGAAAGAAGAGTAAGAGAGAATATGTGTGTGTAAGAGAGGGTTCAGAACAATGTTTGTCCTCTTTTTTTGTTGATAATGAAAGAGTCAAGTACATCTAGTTGAAAATAGGCAGAGAAAAATATGGTAACAAGTAATAGCTCAGCTTATTTATAGGAGTAAATCCAAATTAGGATCAAATTAAGGTTAAGAGTTCCTTGAATTAAGGAGTCATAGTTCAAACGGTTACAAACAATTATAAACAAGGAAAAAAATCAATTGAGGAACTGATTTTACCACATAAGGAGTAGTAAAAGTATATATCATGCAATTAAGACTAAATACATAATATACCAATTAAGGAAAGTGTATAAGAATTAATTGGATAACATGTTTATTCATAGAAATAAGGCAAGACATAGTTTAATTCTAGAAATTAATAAGAGGACCCTCAAGTGAGATTCCAATCACAGGGAATCAACATCAATTAAGAAAAATATCACGCAAGTAAGGAAATACTCAAAGTCAGTAGAGAATATTGCGTAAAAATCAGTACAGTACTAATCACAATCATTTAAGGATTCAAAGTGTCAAAATAGTACTGATTTAAATGGCATAGACACTCATCAGGCAAAAATCAAAAGCACAAATTGGGGATTCATGTAGGGCATAACAAGTAATTGAAAGACTTAGCAGAATATGGTATAATCGACCGGACAAGAGAAAAACCCTAATAGTCACATTTAGCAAGGATAGCAACAATTAGAGAGATCAATAAGACAATCACAACATAATTGGAAGAAACAAAGAATCAGCAGACTAATAAGAAACAATAAGGTAAAACCATAGAGACTGAGGAAGCTCATAAGAATCAAACACATGCACAAACATATCATTAAAGACATACTCAGAATATAGAGTTAAAAATCGAAAACCTAGGGCTTTTAGTAAAAATAAATCAGACCAAAAGTGAAAAGTCTTAGATAATGATAAACATGATGAGAATCATATAATAAAGCTATAAATCAGAAAGAAAAGCTATTTTGAAAAAGGTTTCAGGATCCCTAGTTTAGTAGACAAAATATCGTTTTAGGAAAAATGAAAAACCTTTGAAGAAAACATCAAAACAACTCGAAATATGTACAGATCTAGAAAAATCAGAAGTTTTAAAAGTTAGGGTTTCAAGGAGAGAACCGAGAGAGGGGAAGAAAAACTCAAAATTTTACCGGCTTCAATCAGAAAGTGTAAGGATCTTACTCGGACGGCTATGGATGGCCGAAAAAATGGCATGAGATCGTAGAGGTGAGTTGACCGCCTCTGGTTCACTTGAAGGCCTCAAAACAGTGACACACGTTCAAGGCGGGAGCCATAAGGCTGGTAGGTGGTAGAATCGCCATGGATTCCGGCAAGGAGACGACCAGAGAAGAGCCAGGTTCACTGGAGGGAGTTGAAGGGATGGTGGAGAGTTGAGAGACAGATGAAGTGATAGGGAAAGAATGAGAGACGTGGGCGGGGGGGGGGGGGGGGGGGGGGGGGGGGGGGGGGTAGTCTTACGTTAATTATGGTAATAGGCGATATGGACTGTTGATTGAAATTAACCAATAGTTCAGATTAAACAGGTGCTTGGGGCGGGTGGTGTTAGATTTGGGCTTGGGTTAATTTAATTGGGTTAGAGGTCCAGTTCAATTGAGGCTATAATTTAAATAAAAAGAGCTAGTTGTTAAATACATAATTAAATTGGATAAATAATTTATAAAAATAGCTAATAATTGTAAAAACGAAATTGATATTTAGTAAATTAAATAAAAAACGATTAATTATTTAAAAATACAAATGACTAATTATTGGATAAAAATAGTATAAAATATATGATTAGGCTATAATTACAAAGTTATTGCAATTATAGCCAAAGAGTGCCAATTTGGCTAATTGTAAAATAATGTGGTCTCAACCGGACAAAAATAATACATTAAGTCAAGAAATTTTTTTTTTTAAAATCATTTGTAATGCAGTTTTGTAATTAATTATTAGAAATAAAATACTACATAAATAAAAATAAATTAATAAAAATATGAAAAATTATAGAAAAATATCAATTGCTATGAAAGCTTGATTTTGAAGGTATATATGTAAATTAAAAATAATTTGAGAAAAAACTGGGTATCAACAAGGCGCACAAGTTAGGCAGTGTGCTGGCCAAAGTGCGCGGCCAAATGCGCGAGCACACTCCTAGGTTCGCGGTCACGCACGTTCAACTCCAAAAAGTGTCCTATTTCGCATAGGAAAAGGGTTTTTCACTTGGGCCTGATCCTACTTGGTATATATACATGGAAAGTGGTAGTTTCTGGACTTTTGACACATCTAAGGACTAAGGAGGCTAAGAAGAAGTTGGAGAAGCAAGAGCACAAGGATTTTATAATTCAATCCTAACTCAAGACAACGATTTGGATTGTTTTCTGTTTTCTTTTAACTTAAACTTATTTGTGCTTAATTACTCAATATCTATGGAGTAGTTATCCTTAGGATTTGATAAATTTGGTGTATTGATATTTGTTTGTGTCACGACCCAAATAGATGGGCCGCGACCGGTGACCGAGTCGTACCTTTCAAACACCCCTAAGCATGCGTCTAAGCAATATACCTGATTAACATCTGCTGAATTACGAGAATAACATACATGAAGGAAGCCTTCCCAAAGTCATATGTGCATATATATATATATATGCAGAATACAGCGGGCGAGCCGGCAAGGCCGCTATAGATAACTATATACCCATAACTAAAAGCCGACAAGGCCACATACTATCCAACTATACATAACTGTCTACAGACCTCTAATAGAAATACAACTGTACAAAGACGGGACTAAGACACATTATACCCATATATATATATATATACACACAAACATATCATACCAAAATCAAAAGCAGCTCTGGATCAAGTGGAGCACGCCAAATAGGGCGGGACCGTCAGCTAGCCTACCTGCACCTGTGGGCATGAAACGTAGGCCCCGTGAAATAGGGCGTCAGTACGAAAAATGTGTTGACATCCAATTTTGTCCTTCCTTTCTTCAAATTAATTTTCTTGAGCTTTTAAGCTACTAATAATTTAAATACCTTACTACTACTACTACTACTACCTACTACTACTACTACTACTACTACTACTACTACTACTACTACTACTACTACTAACTACTACTACTACTACCTACTACTACCACTACCTACTACTACTACCTACTACTACTACCTACTACTACTACTACTACTACTACCACTATTACTACTACTACCACTACTACCACTACTACCACTACTACCACTACTACCACTACTACCACTACTACTACAACTAGTACTACCACTACTACTACCACTACCACTACCACACTACTACTACCACTACCACTAATACTACCACTACTACTACCACTACCACTACCACTACCACTACCACTACCACTACCACTACCACTACCACTACTACTACTACCACTACCACTACTACCACTACCACTACCACTACCACTATCACTATCACTACCACTACCACTACTACTACCACTACACTACCACTACCACTACCACTACCACTACCACTACCACTACTACTACCACTACTACTACCACTACCACTACTACTACTACTACTACTACTACCACTACTACTACTACCACTACTACTACTACTACCACTACTACTACCACTACTACTACTACTACCACTACTACCACTACTACCATCACTACTACCACTACTACCACTACTACTACGACTACCACTACTACCACTACTACTACTACTACCACTACTACCACTACTACCACTACTACCACTACTACTACTACTACTACCGCTACTACTACCACTACCACTACTACCACTACTACCACCACTACTACCACTACTACCACTACTACCACGACTACCACTACTACCACTACTACTACTACTACTACCACTACCACCACCACCACCACCACAGCCACCACCACCGCCAC
>MDKH01105010.1:0-12881 GCA_005239495.1 Nicotiana undulata
AATTAGTATGTTTCTAGCTATTAATTAGCACTCTTTGATTGAACGGTGGCGGGCGGCCCGACGATAGGGTTCTTGAGGTCATGCTGATTTCTATTCAACTACGTCTTTGACTCTTTGTGCTTGACATGGCTGGATTTGTTTTGTTCAAGTTTCATACATATATTGGTTAAACTAATTTCGTCTCAAATCGATCGCATATTTTTACAGTAATTTTGTAAAAATAAAATATCAATAATATTTCGTATTTATTGAGTTAGAATTCTAAATCAAATTAGTTGGATCACCCTCAAATTTGCACAAAAATTTAGAAATGACGAAAATCCAATGCAACAAATACGGAGAAATTTTCTAGAAATATTTTTTGAGGCTCTTTAGACAGTTGCAATTATCCATTATTTAGCGAACTAGTGAAGCAATTATATTATTCAGATTTTATTTTTTTGATATTAACCTCTTAAATTTAGATTAATACGAAAGAAGCAGTATTATAGATAGATGGAATACATTCTAAAATTTAAAAAGAATTTGAATCTTTTACATGGCGGCGGCGGCTTTGTTGTCCTCCTAGGTTTCATGGGACACGTTTTAAGTATATAATTCCACAATGGTAAGCCTTTCTCCCATTTTAGATAGTCGTTAATTCCCTATATAAACTAATATCAGTACCAAAAGGCAACACAAACTCAGAAACTAATACTGAAAAATCTACATTCAGATTTTCAAAATTTGTAAGTTCTCTTGCAATGGCAACAATTGCATCATTGAATGGAAATCACAAAAATGGGGTTTTTCGTCCAATAACAAGTTTTTCACCTAGCCTCTGGGGAAATATCTTTAGCAGTTCTGCATTGAATAATCAGGTATATATATTTATGCCTCTTTATTTCTCGTTCACCTTTTAAGGTCATTTGTTTTGGTACTAAGAGAGAGCATTATTACAGGTGTCCGAGAAAAATATAGAAGAGATTGAAACTTTGAAAGAAGAAGTGAAGCACATGATAGAGAGTATTCAAAGTGACAACGCAGAAAAAATACAATTGATTGATACTCTTGAACGTCTTGGTATTTCGTATCACTTCGAAGAGGAGATTGAAGACCAAATAAGCAAGTTGTTTAATCTAAATGTCATTAATGAAGAGTATGACCTATACAATGTTGCCTTATATTTTCGATTGTTTAGGCAACACGGCTATCCAATCTCTCCTGGTATATATGTTTATGTGTACATATTACATTTTTTTAAAGTTTATATGAATGTTTTTTAAATATAACAAAATATTTGTGTGAATTAGATCATTTCAACCAATTCAAGGACGACAATGGAAAATTCAAGGAAACTTTACTTAAAGATGTAAAGGGTATGCTCAATCTGTATGAAGCAGCACAAGTAAGGGAACATGGAGATGAAATACTAGAAGAGGCTCTTATCTTCACAAAATCCCATCTACAGCAAATGACACCCTCCTTAATTAGCTCTTCTATTATTGAGAAACAAGTAACACATGCACTCGTACAATCTCTGCATAGAGGCATTCCAAGAGGTGAAGCCCATTTTAACATTTCAATATATGAAGAATGCGAATCAAGAAATGACAAGTTACTGAGGTTTGCCAAACTAGATTATAATTTGTTGCAAGTTCTACACAAGAAAGAACTTAGTGAACTCACACAGTAAGATTTCTTTTTTTAATTTGAGTACCATATATATTTTATTTCTTGAGCTAATTAACCAAATTTGACTCTCATTAATTTATTTTGAAGGTGGTGGAGAGATTTGGATCTTGCGTCTAAGCTTTCATATGTTAGAGACAGAATGGTAGAGTGCTTTTTTTGGGCTGTGGGGGTGTATTTTGAACCTCAGTATTCTCGTGCTCGAATTATGCTTGCAAAATGCGTAGCTATGATTTCAGTAATTGATGACACATATGATTCATATGGCACTCTTGATGAACTAGAAGTGTTCACAGAAGCTATCGACCGGTATGCAAAATTCTTTCTTTTATTTCTACTGTACATCTAAAGACTTTTGAAGATATTCGATTAAATATCTACACAATGATTCATGTTGGAATAATGTGGTACACATTAAAACGATTTGGACCTTTGCAGGTGGGATGTAAGTGAAATTGATCGACTCCCTACCTATATGAAAACGGTGTATTTAACTCTTCTCGATCTCTTCAAAGAATATGACATCGAAGTAGAAAAACAAGATATGAGTTTCAATGGAGTATATTACGTCAAAGATGCGGTATGATCATTTAAATCTGCAATACTACCATTTTCCTTCATTTTATGAGTTTAATTAATATTATTATATTTCTTAAAATAGATGAAGGAAATCGTTAGGAGTTACTACATTGAAGCACAATGGTTCATCAAAGGGAAAAGTCCACCATTTGAAGAATACCTAAGCAATGCACTCATCACTGGAACTTATTACCTACTTGCACCTGCTTCATTATTGGGCATGAAATCAGCTTCGAAGGCATCGTTCGATTGGATGACGAATAAACCTAAAATTCTAGTGGCTTCTGCATTAATTGGTCGAGTCATTGATGACGTTGCAACTTACAAGGTATATATTAATATAACGTAAAACTACGTTTCAGTTTTAAACAAGATGAAGATTTACTAATATTTTCATGATCGATCCGTTTTTCTTCTTCTTATATATAGATCGAGAAAGAAAAAGGACAACTTGTGACGGGAATAGAATGTTATATGAAAGAGCACAATTTAACAGTGGAAGAAGCAAGTGCACAACTTACTAAAATTGCTGAAAATGCATGGAAGGATTTGAACAAAGAATACATTAAGCCAACTTCAATGCCAGTTGAAATCTTGAAGCCTATCGTAAATCTGACACGTCTAATTGATGTGGTTTACAAGAATAATGAAGATGGATATAGTAATCCAAAGAATAATGTGAAATCTGTTATTGAAGCCTTACTCGTTAATCCCATCAACATGTAGGGGACTCAAAGGGAAGATGGTCAATCAAATAAGTTAATGCATATCATTAATAGTATTTTAATAAGAAAATCCATTATAAGTGATTTGTATTCCATCGTGTTATTTTTGTTAATTCAATTTAGATTGGAAATGTTTTATTTGAGTGAATAAATTGTATGTACCTCGAGAGTACAAAAAATTTCATTAGTTATCCTTTTTCGGGACAACTGTTCAGTAAATAGTTTTCTTTTTCATCTTTTGCAACTTGTGGATTTTTTTAGATTATAATCTAAAGATTCATTTCGACCATACTAAAAATTTTATGAGAAAGATTAGATCACTATTTAATATTGGAATTTTTAAAACATTCTTATACACTATTTGAAACGTTATTAACCTTCCTACTCAAATTTTAATTTAATTTCATCCTATATATAAATTTACCAATTATATACACTTTAGAAATTAGATGAGTATCCATTTATATCTGGAATCAATTATTTCCCATCCTTATTCTCCCTCCCTCCTTTTCTCTCTCTCTCTCTCTCTCTCTCTCTCTCTCTCTTTCTCTCTCTCCCTAATTCCAGTAATGTAGAGAAAAGGAAAAGAGAGCAGCAATTCCATGCTTATTGAAATTCCAGTAATGTAGAGCTGAAGGTGGTGCACAATTGGTGTTCAAATTTCAGTAATGTTGCACAATTGGTGTTCAAACTGAAATTGTCAATCAATAAATTTTTAAGGTGTTTGACTCTTCATCATTGACAACCATTAGAATGCTTTGAATTCGAATTTGGGTTTTCAAAAACTATTATTTGTTTGGATTGGGTGTTGTTGCAAACAATTGGGATATTGCTTAGAGTTTATATCTCAATTTTGAAGGTGTTTTGGTGAAGATTAGACTTGATTTTGGTTGAATTTAAGAAGAAGAAGAAGAAGAAGAAGAAGAAGAAGAAGAAGAAGAAGAAGAAGACATGACATACATTATACTTACGAAATTGTATTAAAATTGTAGAAAAATTGTATTCTGTTGTTTATTTAAATATTGTATGAAAGTTGAACAATATTGTATAAAAATTGTATTTAAGTTGTATGATATTGTAGTTGTATATAACAGCGTAGAAATAATGTATAAAAATTATAGATAAGTTGTAGATAATTAAGTTATATAATATATAATTAGTTGTATGAAATTTATTTTTACTATGTATAAATCAGATACAAAATACAAAAAAGACATATTGTATAAAAATTATATTTAAGTGGTATGGTATTGTAGTTGTATTTAACTGGGCAGAAATAATGTATGAACGTTGTAGATAAGTTGTATAATATATAATTAGTTGTATGAAATTTATTTTTACCATTTATAATTCAGATACAAAATATACACAAGACATATGGTATACAAATTGTATTTAAGTTGTATGATATTGTAGTTATATTTAATTGGGTAGAAATAATGTATGAAAGTTGTATAATATATAATTATTATGTATAAATCAAATACAAAATATACCAAAGAAATTTACTTGTCTCAAAATTGCTTTATGAAATTGTACTAATAGGTATCTCTTGTTCTGTTTGTACGTACTAGTCTAATTAAGTATATGCTTATATCCAAATTACGATTGCCCAAATAAAGCTTCCTCTTACCTTTGATGGATGTATAGGTGACGAGGTGGCTAAATGGATTATAAATTATTGGAAGAGGATCGTTTACTCGTAGCAAGAGAGCGAAAAATTACGTGAGTTGTATAAATCTTCACTCATGCCATGAAGTAGTAGAATATGAGATATGGGGAGAAAGAGAGAGTGACAGTATTTACCCGACATGGAGATTCTTCCAGTGTTTGCATATTGTGATATCGAGATCTGATGGATTAGATTCTCTAAATCAATATAAGTTCAATCTGGAGAGAAGATAGGAGAGATGAGACAAATAAAAAGAAAGGGGTGTAACTAAATCCCTTGATTGAAGACACAAATAATGGATTGAGAGCCTTTTAAGGTGGATTATATATATTTTGTAACTAAAATGTGCTTAGGTCGGATAAATACCAAAATATGGACATTTTTAATAATAAAATTTTAAATAGTGTATAAGAATGAAAAAATCCCTTTAATATTTTGTAAATTATTGCAAAAGTTAGACATTGACAATCTAATATTTCGTTTGTAAGGTTGAATAATATATGAGCAAACATTAATAGAGCTAAGTAATAGTATCCGAAAGAATAATTTTCAAAGAGCTATAGTTGTACGACTTTTAAAAATATGTAGAAAAATCTAAATTGTCGCTTAAAAATAGAACATTTGCGTAAATTAGACCCGAGAATATCACTTAGTTGGATGTTCTGTCAAGTCATTTATAATTTTATTTTCGGTACCGAGAGAAATAGTCTGCCATAAAGATATTTAAGTTGATAAAAAATCTTCCCAACAATAATTGACTGAATTAAAAACATAAAAAGAATGTTAATAATTTCACCAAAAATGACAAACTAGAAATACAAATTTAAAATTTAAAGAATGTGAAGAAAATATTTCTACAAGCTTATTTAATAAATAAAATATGACACATTGTTTCAATTTGATTTTCTTTAACGTTGAGATCTTTTGTTTTATGATTTTTATAATGACGGTGAATTTCGTGAAATTAGCGTTATCTTCTTTTATAGAATGTGTGATAACTATAAACTACTAAGCCAAATATAAAGCAATAGAAGCAAGTTAAATTATTTTACTAAATTATTCTTTATTTACTCCTCAAGTATGAAAGACTTTTTAGAAAGTTGTACAAATCAGGTAGCGAACTGACGTCGTGCGATAATGCCATATATTTTGACGTTATTTACCCTACTTGCTTGTTGTGTGGATGCTAATTTGTGCGATAATTGCGCTTAATAGAGCTGATTTCATGTGTTGGAGTGCTTGGACATGAATAGGAGAAAAGTTGCATGGAATGGTACATAAGGGTTACAAAATGGAGCAATAAAAGAAGATGTGCAAGGCAACGAAATTTCAATGCTACAGACAGTGCCTTGAGCCAAAAAATCAGTGCTACAGGCAGTGCAAGGCGCCATCAATGTCATCCGAAAAGAATTTAAGTCCTCATTAGTATTGGACATGTAAAATCCAGCCCTTACCCTATAAATACTCCTAGAAGTTATTTGAAGGGTTAGACATCATTAGAGAGGCAAGAGGCTACAGAATACTTTGGAAGCACAAAATCACTCCAGTTTTTCTCTCTGCTTTCCTTAAATGTGTAGTTTAATGCTTCTAGATATTACTATGATTATTTATACAGTTATGAGTAGATAAACCCGTCATCTAGGGTTGATGGAACTAATTGTTGGATGAAGTCTTGATTGTGTTTTGATATAATTGAGCAATTATTACTCTTTAATTGTTCAACTGTATGTTTCTTGTGATTAAATGAAGGGCCCTTGATTAATCGTGTCTAGTTATCTTGGGTTGCTTGAGGAAGAACACTTGATTAGATTGTTGTTGAACAACACCACTTTCGAGTAAGTTAAGAGATTGACTACTTGAATTTAAAAGTGGGATTAGAGATAACGAAGCTTTGACGTGATATTTATGAGTTGTACAAATTGTCAACTAGAATAGTTCGAGAGAATACTTATAGTAAATTATCGTAATTGATTGAGGGATAATTGCGGTAAACAAGGACTCATCATCTTTAGTGAGTGTTACGACGAGATTACAGATAACGAGTCAGGAATTAATCCAACAATGGGGGAAATCGTAAACCCTAGATACTTTTATCCTTGAATTCAACTCCATTCTTGCTAATTAATAGTTTTATTATCATTTCTCCTTAGTTAAGAAATTTATGTTAATTCATAAATCAATTCTTAAATTCTGGAAGTTGTCTGAGCTTATTATTAGCAATACTAAAATATTGTAGCAAATAGGTTAGTTCCCTGTGGGATTCGACTCCGAACTCTTGAACCGGATTATTTTTGCAGCGACCGCTTAGTCCTTTTTATAAGGCATAGTTGGGCGTGATCAAATTTTGGCGCCATTCCTGGGGAACTAACGGTGTTATTCATTACAACGTGGAAGAATTGCTAGGATTTTTAGTTTAGATCAATTTTCCGTGGTGCTAAAAATATTTCCATTGAAATTCTCACGTTTGAACTCTTTTGTGACTCAGGTGCATGCCTAGAAGCTCCTTGAGAACTGGTGAACTTTTTGAAGGACTCTCAGATCCCGAGAAAGAATTCAGGACATTTAATCGGGCTAACAAGAAGGGCAAACAACTAAAACAAAACCAACAACTCGAAATTGAAATGGACGACGTCGAGAATGTCAACGGGAATAATAGGAATAATCAAGTTGACCCAAACATCGGAGTGGTAGCACCTCTTGTGCCGGAAGCTGGTCTATATGATTGGGCGCAACCAACTGCTGATAATCTTGACACCGCAATTATAGTCCCTCCGATACAAGCGGAGACATTTCAGATTACCAACAACATGTTGTACTTGTTGCAGAATAAAGGGTTGTTCTCCCGGTCATACATCGAAGACCCACAACAACATCGGAAGAATTTTCTATCAATTTGTGTCCCTCAAAGACCACCGAATGTGACTCCTGAAGCAGTCAGATTATTACTGGTTCCATTCTTAATGACTGGGGAGGCTCAAACTTGGCTGAATTCGCTCCCAATAAACTCCATTGCTACTTGGGAGGAGCTAGTCAAGCAGTTCTTAAACAAGTTCTATCCACCCAACAAGATTACAAGGCAAATTGATGAGATATTGCAATTCAGGCACAAATCGACTGAAACTTTGCAGGAAACCCAGGAGAGGTTTAAGGGCATGTTGGTGAAGCGTCCATACCATGGCATCCCGGATGAGATGCTAGGACAGAGATACTATATGGGTTTGGCTGACAGTCTGAAGGCCAATGTAGAGGCTTCAGCAGGGGGTGCATTCTTGAGCAAATCATTCACAGAGTGTAAGATTCTTCTTGACAAGATGGCTCAAAATTCAGGCTGGATGACAAGAGATACAACACTCACTCCAATAGTGCATTCTGTTGCTCTTGACCCAAACAATACAAATGCAGAAAACATAGCCACTCTCATGACATAGATGATCTTGTTGACAAAGAAAATTGATGATATGGGTGTCGCGCCCCCTTTTTCTCGCGAAACCGGGTTTCGATATTTGACAACTCCTGTTGAGAGAGTAGGGAAAAGAACTGGTTGTTAGAGTCGCCACCTAACGGATTAAGGTGCGTTAGAGCACCTATAGCAAATAACTCAGGTTATTCCATTTTGCATCACCAGAGATCGGGTAAGGGCTCAAATTACATTGAGGGAAAGGTGTTAGGCACCCCTCAAGATCCACAACAATGGTCCCCGGCCAAACTTAAATTATGCGAATTATTCTAAGAAAGCGAAGAAACTATTTAATAGGGATGGGGGGTCCTAAATTTTTTAGCCTATAGGATCACCCCGTGCAACATAAATAATACTTCGTAACTCCTCCAAAGACGGGGGTGTTACTCCTATTATTCAGCGGGCACAAACTATCATCTCCTGTTACCCGATTACTATCTTTGAGTTTTTACCTAGAGCACTACAGTTGATTCTAACTCGTGTCCTATGCGTCCACTAACCATCCCTTATCTAAGGTCTTGGAGGCATTGGGACCTCTATTTAGGATGGTTCTAAACTAGGCCTAAGTTGCTCAAAATTGTAAAATACTAGGCGACAAGCAAAACAGTTAGGACTTTTCAAATAAAGACAGATATGGGCTCAAATTAACCTCCACATATAAACAGAAAATGCACGCAACTAATTAGAAGATTTTATTAATCTTAGAGTCCTATTGGAAGGATATCTATGTGGTGTTGAACATGAAGGCAGTCGTATGTAGACTAAGTTTCTTAATGCGAGTATTAGGACCTACATGTATATTTGCCTACTGATTTTAGCTCAGCGCAGTATCAGGGCATTTCATACGATAGTGAATAACAACAAATCACGAGCATAAGTCCAGAATTATTATTTAATCCTGTAGGCATGTTATCGAGGTGATGACAGTGATAATCGAAAAAACCATATTCAGAATTAGATAATAGAATCCTATGGGCATGCTTTCTACAGGTGTGCTGATTATAACCCTGTAGACATGATTTCTAGAATTGAACAGATTTTGATCCTATAGGCATGATTTCTAGAATTGAGCTGATTTTTAATCCTACATGCATGATTTCTAGAATTAAACTGATTTCTAATCCAATAGGCATGATTTCTATTGTTAAGCAGTATATGAGCAGAAATTTATACACATTGAGCCAGAAAACAATTAAGCCAAGTATTGGTCCTATGGGCATGGTTGCTAACACACGATTACTGCACAAATTGATAAACCTAAAGGCATAGTTTCCAACAGACCGCAACGTTAGTCCTGTAGGCAGGATTTCTAGTACGTAAACACATCATAGAACCTATATAATTTCAACAAACATAATACGAAACTCATAAGCAGAACCAACAACACAAATAGAGACCTTATAGGTAGGATTTCTACCCGACTATGCAAATGAAAATAAGAAACCCTTCCCAATTTTACTAAATACCCCATAATTTTTATTACAAAATTATTACAGACCAGGCTAATGAATTACATAATAAAATAAGCTATAGAGAGCCTACAATAGGACCAAATACATCTGGGCAACCCAGTCCTTCAACCCATAATAGCTCCAAGGCTCATTTTCACAGGTACAGAATAATCAATGGTGAATGATTCACCCATAGCACACATGACCCAAATCTCTAGTGTGTCAAAGTTTCCAAGGGCTTCAAGAACCTAGGGCAATGCTCACACTAGAGAAAAAATGCTCAAAAAAAATTCAAAGGAGATTAGAAACCAAACCCCAATGTGTCAGAGTTCATAAGGGTCTCACATGGAACCCGAGCAGTGCTCACACTAGGGAGGTTAAGGACAGAACCTAAAGGACCTAAGAATGGGGATTGAAAGTAGCATAAGCAGCACATAGAAAGAGGCAATGGTTAAGAGACAGATTTTAAAACATAGTTGGTTTTAGGAAGCCAACATAACAGAGTTCAAAACATAGAATAGTAGACAACAAGGTTTGAACATATAGGCAGAATTACATTGAAGGTTCTAAGAAAACAAATTGACAAGATTTGCAAACTTGTTCATGTTCAAATGCAAGTACTTAATAAGTTAAAATCTGAAAGGTCTAATTAGACTAAGTGTACATGCTAGAATTAAGGTGAAACTTTGTTCAATCGCAGACAATATTTAGACATGGTATAAAAGCGAAAGTCAAATAATCATATGGAATCCAAACGAATTAAAGACATGCTAAAGGACAAGTTATCAGGGTTCATGAGTGATAGAAAAAGGGGTTAATACTAACCAGACATAACGATACAAACTTTGTAAAGATTCAGGACAGGTGAACTGATGAATATCCTAGTATTACCCTAAAAGATTACTAAATTCAGGGCCAGTTCAGAACTAGCAAAATAGCATACAGGAAACAAGTTAGAAGACATTAAGCTAATCACCTAAGAGGATTCATATTATTCAAAACAACCAGTCTCAGACTAATAGTAGTAATTAGAGAATTAAAGAAACTCATATAAACATGAAATTGGCTGAATCATGCTCAAAAGATAAGCTTTAAATACACTGGATCATAGGCATATGTCACAAATTCATAGAATAACACCGCAATGGTCGAGTGTCACGACCCTAAATCTAAACTGGCCGTGATGACGCCTATCGTGGTACTAGGCCAGCCATATCAACACTCAAAATGTAAAGAATCTTTCATTTATATAATTTCTAAACTGATAACCCGTAAAGGTTTCATTTAAACTACCTTTTAAATAGACAAAGCTACAACATATGTTTAAAATACAACCCCAAGACCCCGGAGTCACTGGTCATGAGCATCTACAGAAAATATACAAGTCTGGAAAATAAACTCTATAATAGTAAGCAGGAGAGAGCAGGGCTGTTGACGCGTGCATCTACCCCACTGAATCTCCGAGAAGTCTCTGGAACAGATAGACGACTCACTCTGCCCTAGCACCTAGTTCTGCACACAAGGTGTAGGGAGTAATGTGAGTACGCCAACTCAGTAGTAATGAAAATAAATCAGGTCTAAGCAATAAGAAACACATAAAGTCAAATCATCAATTTACAATAAGCACAATCTTTCTTTCCAACAGTGTATACGTTAAATCATCACGCTTAAAAAGTCGATTTCAGTGAAAATCCTTTGAAAAATGTAATTTCCAACAGTTTCAACAAAATGTCCAAGAATTTTAGTGTAAAATGATATGAATCATAAGTAGCCACTTGGGCAAAAACATGAATAATAAACTGCCCCTCAGGTATAACATCACTCAGAATCAGTCCCTCAACATGCCTTAAATCACTCGTAATCAGCCCTTCGGGAAACCTCACAGCCACTCATGCCTCCCAATCACTCGTCACTCAGTACTCGGCACTCGCACTCAGTAGGTACATGCGCTCACTAGGGGTGTACAGACTCCGGAGGGGCTCCTACAACCCAAGCGCTATATCGCTGCGGCGTGCAGCCCGATCCATAACTATCCTCACAAGTCTGACTCTCGGCCTCACTCAGTCATCCTCACAAGCCACTCGGGCAACTCATCACAAATCACAGGGACTCAACCCAAATTATCTCCCAATTTTCTAAAACGGGGTGATAAATAGTGAATAGGTATCAATCATGACTAAGTTCATATTTTTCTATCAAAATAGTGTGAGGATAGTAGTAAAAATACCCATGAGGGTCTGAACAGGTCGACACAAGGCCCCAAACATGGCGTACAACCCTAAATATGGTATAAATCTCTAAAATACAGAATATCATGTGATTTCAAATCAAATACGCGGCTTAATAGTCGCTATGGGACGGACCAAGTCTCAATCCCTACCAGTGCACGCCCACATGCTCGTCACCCAGCATGTGTGTCACCTCATTTATCAAAATAATACGAAATATCGGGGTTCATATCCTCAGGTCTAGATTTACAATTGTTACTTACCTCAAACCGGCCCGAAACTACTATGCGATGCTCTTGCCCTTCGAATCGGCTCCCAAATGCTCCGAGTCTATCAAAATCAGATTAATAACATCAAAATATTCTAGGGAGACAAAACCAATTTAAAAATTATCAAAATTAGGCACAATTCCCGAGATTGGCCAAACCTGACACCAGGGCCCACATCTCGGAATTCGATAAAAATCACAAAATCGGAATCCTTATCCTTCCACGAGTCTATACATACCAAGAACATCAAAATTGGACCACAATTGCCCCTTCAATTCCTCAATCAAAGTCTCAAGTTTCCAAGCCCTAACCCCCAATTTAATCACTGATTTTCCCATAAATTCACCCTAAATCAGTCCAAAAAATTACATAGGAACGAGTTTTAAGTTCAAATATCTTACCTCAATGAAGTTCTCTTGATTTCCTCCTTCAAAACCCTCTCCCAAAGCTTAATCTCGGATGAAAATATTGAAGAAATGGCTCAAATTCGCGAAGGCTGGTATTTATACTCTCATGTCCAGTGGTCCCGCACCTACGGACCCGCACCTGCGGACGTCACTCAAATGTCAAACCTCCGCACCTGCGCTCAAAATTCTGCATCTGCGGCTTCGCAGGTGCGGTCAAAACCTCGCACCTGCGGAACTCCCCGAGCCTACCAAAATTCACACATGTGACCCTTATCCGCACCTGTGGCCATCGCACCTGCGACTATCCTTCCGCAGGTGCGGCCACACCAGAGGGGAAACACCAGCAGCAGTTCAGCTGCATTTTTCCAATTCCAAAGTCCCCGAGGGCTATCCGGAATCAACCTGAGACCCTCGGGACCCCA
>ML256637.1:0-40001 GCA_005239495.1 Nicotiana undulata
TTGCTGTGGATTAAGCAACAACTCATGGACTTTGGTATAGATGTGGGATGCATTCCTATTTTCCTTGATAACACTAGTGCCATTAGTATGACGAAGAACCCGGTTCATCATAAGAGAACTAAGAACATAGATGTTAGACACCACTTCTTTAGGGACAACTATGAAAAGGGAATGATCTCCATTGAATTTTGTGCTACTGATAAGCAAATTGCAGATATCTTCACCAAAGCACTGAGTAGGGAGCATTTTGAGAGAAACATGATTGAATTAGGGATGATTAAGATCACCTAATTGGAAAAACAAAAATGAAAAATAAATTACTTGATTTTTTTTTTGGCTAGAAAATTCTAGTTGGGTACTTAATCAGATTAATAATTGCTCAGCATCATGTTTTTATTGCCATACTCTTTTGCCATGTATTAATATGATCCCCTGGATACTAATAATGTTTATCTATCTTTGTGAATTGAGGCAATTTAAAGATTTCTAACAGGATAAACCTGGTTCATCCATGCTGATTCATCTGACTGACGAGGTACGTTCTCTTCTCCATATATTAATTCAATTACAGTCACACATGAGCAGGATTCTTTCCATAATTGGTTCAAATTCAAATACTTCGTACTTACCCAAATTGAACCAGTTTCAATAAGTCCCATCTTCACTTAAGTAACCTAGTTTTAGGGGGAAATTTAATGTCTAATCAATGTCAGTCCTTCGGCGATTAGACTCCTAATTGAGTAAATGTTCTGCAGTTGTAATCTCCCCAGCCACATCTTATATAAAGGTCATCATTACTCTTTTATTCATAAAGTAACCGTCGAACCTAGTTCAACTCATTCCACAATCCAAATCTGCTTACTCGCCTTTTTCTTCCTAACATCACATAGTCATGTCTTCACCAGCACCTGCTTCGTCTTCTACTTAATCACCTAATCGTGACTATGATGGAGGAAATTCTGAGTTTGAATCTAACTCTCCATCTGTATACAGTTCTCAATCACCAGAAATCTCATCAACCCATGAAAATACACCCATCCCTGAACCTATTCCAAACCCTACTCCTGCCCCCAAGAATTGTCGAGTCAAAGTTCTTGCCCGAAAAACTGTTGCTTCTGGGACTAGGGCAAAATTCTTGAAGGATCTTATTGAAGCGAATAAAGGTTCTAAGACAGATTCATCCAGTGAATCTTTTAAATCAGCAAACGAGGAAGACGCACCTGGTTCAACCAGCTCTGAGAAAGGTAATCCTAAAATTAATTCTGAAGCTACTTCTGCTGATAAATGTTGGTTGGGTCTATTATTGATGTTGAAGTGCCAAGTAGGCAGAGGGGTGGTAGAAAAGAAAGAATTTCTGAGAGAGAGGGAAAAGAAGTTGAGAGGGGATCTGGGGGGGATGGTACCACGCTGGTTATCTATGGTCCCATTCCTGAAAATGTTTGAGAAAATGTCACAAAGTTAGGGGGAAGTACAGTTGAGGAGGCTGCAACAGGTCTTGCAAGTTTGAAGAAAGGCACAGATGAACCTGGTTCATCCCGGGAGGAAACATTGGCTGAAAGGCTGAAGAAATTGGGGGAGTCCTATAACCCCAAGAAAAGGAGGACTCAAAAGTCCAAGAAGGCAACTCACCCAGTTCCTTACAAGAAGAGGAAAGTTTTTGAAGCTACTGGTGTTTCTGCTCCAAAAGTACGAGCTACTCATAGCACAGTGAGAGATGAAGAAGAGAAATTGGAAAAGGCTCTGCAAGAGAGCAAGAAGAAGAGGGCAGCAAAGGGAAAAGCAAAAGTTGGAGAGCCTGTTGAGGCTGTTGTTATTGAAGAAGAGACGTTGGACCTGGTCCAACAAGAGGAGCAACTGGTTCCAGTTGTGGTTAGGACACCAAAACCCAAACAGGCTAAGGCTTCTTCAAAGAAGTCAGCTGCTGTGTCCGCTGCAACTTCAAGTATAGTAAAAAAGGCAAGGTCCAAGCCAAAGAAAGTAAAAATTGTTGAGAAAGGGGATGATGATGAAGACTGGAGTGGAGAGGAGGAGAAGGAAATAGGAGAGGTGACTGAAAGAGTTACCATGTTTGGAAAAAGAACAATTCTGAAGGGTAAGCTGATGAAGGATCTAGATGAGACTGGAATGCAGTATTTGCTGGGAACTCTAGAGGTGCAGGGCTGGAAGGACATTGTCCTTCGTATGGAAGGCAGGATGGCAAGAGCTGAGTTGGTAGAATTCATGGGGAATGCGATTGTCAAGAACGGCAGGGTCACATCAATGGTCAAAGGAATTGAAGTTTCCTTTGATGCTAAAGAACTGGGTGTTATTCTAAACATACCAGCTGAGGGTTATGAGGACTACACAAGGCAAAGATGGCCTTGTCTAGATGGATGGCCTTAGCAATTAACATCACCAGGTTCTTCAGTGATAACGAGAAAGAGATTGAACTCAGGCCTGTCTACAAGAGTGAAATGAAGCCAGAACACAAGCTATTCTTCGAGTTCGTCATCAAGTTCCTACTTCCCAGACAAGAAAGAAGGCACATTGCCAACTATATGGATCTGACCTTGATGGAATGCCTTTTCAAGGGAAAGCAAATCAATTGGCCAGCTTTCATCATCCAACTCTTGGATAGAGTTGTGAATAAGCACATGCGATCCCATATGGATTTATTCTGACAGCCGTGCTTGCTCATATTGGGGTTCCAGTGAAGAAGGCTGAAATGGCAACTGCCAAGGATTATTTTGGGAAGGAAACTTTGCTGTCGTGTGATTATATTGTCAATGTTCCTGCAGATGAACCTGGTTCATCTAGGAAGCAGCCAGTCAACAGCAAAGTATGAACTCTGGTGCAGGAAAGCGAGTTCAAGGATATGGAGATCCTTCGTTTGAAGTCTCGTGTGATTGAGGTTGAGGCTGAGCGGGATGCTATCATGGCTGAATTAGCAAAGGAGAAAGATAAGAACGAGGGGGTTCTTAAGCAGATGCTTTCACTCCTACAATCCAAGACCACAACCTCTTCTGCACCTTCCCATCCTTAGCCTATCCAGAGCTTCCCCATAACCTTTCAAGTGCCCAGTTCGGGACATGTTTTTGTCTTGTAAAACTTGTTTCTATTTTTTTCTGTTTTTTGTCTCATGGTTGGTTTGTTTTTGTTTTACTGTATGGTGTTTGATAATCGTTACTAATCAATGAATTTTGCTTCTAGTTATTGACTTGTCTCAATTTCTTATTTAGCTTACATTTATTGGCTTCTTGTGTTGATTAATCATGCTTTGCACCTGCGGTTGCCTCAATGGCCATGAGTAATAATTAATCAATCTGGTAAGTGTCTCATTTTGAAATCTTTTCGATGATGCCAAAAGGGGGAAGATATGTGCTGAATCTGAATTTTTTGAATTTTTTTAAGTGATATTTATAACCTAATGAACCTGGTTTCTCAATCATTAATGCTTAAAATCGTACAAAGTGTTTGAAGTGTATATAAGGTTAAGCACAGAGTTTGTCATCATCAAAAAAGGGGAATTTGTTGACCCATGTCACTGCATAGTTTTAAAGATTGACAAAGGCTGACTAGTTGAACCAGGTCCATCAGGGCACACATCTTGGAACTGAATAGCTGTCACATGAACCATATATGCATAGGTGATATTCGTGACTGTGACTTATCAATGAACCAAGAGATTTTCTCCTAATGCGAAAAGGTTGCAAACTAATGAAATAATATAAGTTGAATTCAGCAAGGGGAAGTAACAAAGGAAGGAAGTTGAGTTTAATTCAAATTCTTTCTCCCAGGAAGAGTCGAACTAGAATTGATTGACAAACTCAACTACTGACTCTATAAATACTCGAAGTATTTATGCTGGAATTTTTGACACACAAGAATAGAAGTGAATCAAGATCTGAAAGCAAAATTCCCAGTTATTTTGCAAGCAGATTTAGTGTGCGATACAAAGGCTACAGATCATCTAGAAGAACCAGTTTCATCATTGATGTATTGAGTCTAGTTGATTGTAGTAGGTGTTTCAATATTGTATCTTATCAACTTTCTTAGAAGAAAATTGTAATATGTACACATTGTTCAAGTTAGAGTTAACTTGAAGCTTGTAGAAATTTGCTAGTGGCTAGTTGATACAAAGGGATTAGAGTTAGTCCTAAGATTACAAAAGAGTTTATTTTGTAAGTCCGTTTGGCTCAGAGTTCTTAGTGAGGAGTTTGAGCAAATCCTACTGAGGAGTAGGTCGTGGTGTTTTCACCTTTTGAGCCAGGTGTTTTCCACGTAAAAATCTCTGTGTTTTTACTTTACTATTTTTATTATTCCGCACAAGTAGAAGTTGGAACACAAAGAAGAACCTGGTTCTTCTTGAGAGACAACACTCGAAAATATGGGTACCACACTTTTAACCTATATTCTTGTGTGGTATTGACGTCTAAAACATCAATAAGTAGTCACCATTGGAATGAAATGAGCTGACTTGGTTAACCTATCCATTATCACCCATACTCCGTCAAACTTCTTCAGGGACTATTGGAGCCCAACAATGAAATCCATGGTAAATCGCTCCCATTTCCACCCGGGAATCTCATGCCTCTAAAGCAACCCACCTGGTCTATGGTGCTCGTACTTCACTTGCTGACAATTTAGGCACAGAGCTACATTCTCCACTATGTCCTTCTTTATCCACCCCACCATTAGTGCTACTTCAAGTCCTGATACATCTTAGCAGCACCCAGATGAATGGATACCGCAAAATGTGGGCCTCCCAAAGAATCAACCCACACAATCCATCCACATTGGGCACACATAGCCAGCCCTGCATCCGTAACACACTGTCATCCCCAATAGTAACCTCCTTGGCATCGCCGTGCTGAATTGTTTCCTTGAGGACAAGCAAATGGAGATCGTCATACTGACGCTCTTTGATACGAACATAAAGAGAAGACTGAGAAACCACGCATGCGAAAACTCGACTCCACACTGAAACATCCAATCTAACAAACTGGTTGGCCAATGCCTGGACATCTAATGCCAATTGCCCCTCTACTACTGAAAGATATGCTAAATTGCCCAAGCTCTCTTCATTTTGACTCAAGGCATCGACTACCACATTGGCCTTCCCGGTATGATATAGAATGGTGATATCATAGTCCTTTAGCAACTCTAACCATATCCGTTGCTGCAAGTTAAAATCATTCTATTTAAACATATGTTGTAGACTCCGATAATCGGTATAGACCTCACAAGGGACACCGTACAAATAGTGGCACCAATTTTGAAGGCATAGACAATAGCTTCTAATTCCAAGTCGTCGACAAGATAATTCTTCTCATGCACCTTCAGCTTTCTAGACGCGTAGGAGATCCCCATACTGTCTTGCATCAACACCGCGCCAAGGCCAAAACATGATACATCACAATACATAATGTAAGACCTTGAACCCGTAGGCAACACCAATTGTGGAATTGTGGTCAAAGCATTCTTGAGCTTTTGTAAGATCTCCTCACACTCCTCGGTCCATCCAAAAGGAGCATCCTTATAGGTCAATTTGGT
The DNA here is from genome assembly GCA_005239495.1 of Nicotiana undulata. Classification (NCBI taxonomy): domain Eukaryota; kingdom Viridiplantae; phylum Streptophyta; class Magnoliopsida; order Solanales; family Solanaceae; genus Nicotiana; species Nicotiana undulata. Next base: position 5,533 of record ML256637.1, read on the forward strand.
CATAAGTGTAGTAATAGATGAGAATCCCTCTACGAAACAACAATATTACCCTACGAAACCAAGAAAACTCCAGATCACAATGGCTGAAGATGATCTACGCCAAATCTGCACTGCTTTAATTTTATTTGGATCAACCTCGATCCTCTCTCTCAATACCACATGACCCAAAAATGCCACCGAATCAAGCCATAATTTACACTTTGGAAATTATGCATACTTCTTTTACCTCAAGATTTGGAGCACAATCCTCAAATACCGATCATGATCCTCCCTACTCCGGAAGTACACCAAGATGTCGTCAACAAATAAAATGATGAATGACTCAAGATAGGGCTAGAAACACTATTCATTAAGTGCATGAATGTTGCTGGGGCGTTGGTCAGCCCGAATGACATCACAAGGAACTCGTAGTGACCATACCGAGTCATGCAGCTAGTCTCTGGATTATCCGGATCCCGGATCTTCAGTTGATGATAGCCTATGAAAATCAATCTTTGCGAACACTATGGCACCCTGTAAATGATAAAATAGGTCATCAATGCATGGAAATGGATACATGTTCTTCACTGCAACCTTGTTCAACTGCCGATAAACAATATACATGCACATAGAACCATCCATCTTCTTGACAAACAAGACCGGAGCACCCCGAGGGGACATACTAGGTTGAATGAGACACTTATCAAGCAAATACTGCAACTACTACTTTAACTTATTCAACTCTACATATCATGGATTAGAAATGGGCTGAGTGTGCAGCAACAAGTCAATCCAAAATCGATATCTCTATCGGGCGGCATTCCCGAAAGATATGACAGAAATATGTTTGGATAGGCCCTCATAACCAAAACTGACTCAATGGTAGGATTATCAACACTGACATCTCTCACAAAGGCTAGATATGCATCACACCCCTTTCGAACCATCCATCGTTCCTTAAGGAAAGACACCACTCTTCTAGGAAAATAATCCAAAGTACCCCTCCCCTACAACCGCGACATACCTGTCATAGCCAACATCATCGTCCTAGCGTGACAACCAAGAATAGCATGATAGGGCGATAACCAATCCACGCCAAAGGAACTCTACCATACTTAGCAACAATAGATCAAATCTGGTCTCAAAACCACCAATAAGAATTAGAAAAGACCGATATACACAATCAACAATAATGGAATCTCCTACAGGCGTGGACACATAAATAGGAGAACTCAAAGAATCATGGGATATACCCAAATATGGAGAAAAGTAAGATGATACATATGAATAAGAGGAGCTTGGATCAAATAAGATTGATGAATCTCTATGACAAACCAGAACAAGACCTATGATAATTGTGTCCGATATAACCGCCTCCATCATACTCGGAAGAGCATAACATCTGGCATGACCTCCCAATCTAGGGTGACCCCAACCCACCTGAACTCCACCCCTAGCTGGATGAGCAGGTGGAGCGGCAACTGGTGCATTCACCACGACCTGTGAAGTCTGGGGACCCTGTGGAATACGTGGAGCCTGAGTAGTATGTGGAGGTGCACCCCTCTTGAGTTTGGGTTAGTCCCTCACTATATGACGGTTTCCGAGGATGCCATGAGGCTGAGTGAGTTGTCCCGTCATTCACCTAATTTGGTTTCCACTATTAGAGAGAGTCTGTAGACTTATTGAGGGACTCAATTATGGTGTTCTATTTTTGATGGCATGGGATTTGGATATTTACACTCCATTTCATCAGGTTGTGGAGACCGCTAGGAGGTTGGCATGTATTCATCATCTAAAGAGAGAGGATAGGGAGGCTAAAAATACTCGTAGACTCGGAGGATCTAGTAGTCCCTATTTTGGGGGCATGTCGCGTCTTGATAGCGGTTTTGTTGTCTGCACTTTAGGCCTCACATGGTGCTCCAATTATCCCTAGATCCTAGAGCACTCGTTCCTGATAACTCCAACATCCACATCAGTAGAGTTGGTGCTTTGAGTGTTGTGATATCATGCGCAAGGTGAGAGATTGTCCCAGACTCGGGGCGGGTGTGCCTCAGTAGAGTACTCAATATATGGTATCCACTCAAGTTACTACTACACCTGCACAACCAATTAGAGATGGGGGAGAGGTGATGCTCGTAGTTATGCTTTCCCCGTTAGGACTAAGGCCGATGTACCAAATGATGTCATTATAGGTATTATTCCGATTTGTCATATAAATGCATCAATTTTATTTGATTCTCTCCAACTTATTTTTATGTGTTGTCCTATTCTACTTATGTTTGGATATGCCTCATGATTCATGTGTAACGCAGTTTATGTGTCTACACCAATTGGAGATTCTATTGTGGTAGACTGTGTCTTTTGTTCTTACTGGGTAACTATTGGGGGTCTTGATACTAGGGTTGGCCTTTTGTTACGTAATATGGTGGATTTTGGATGTGAGTTTGGGATGGGTTGGTCAAGACTTGCAGTTGAGGTGCTCTACATGCATGGGGAGTCTATTGCTTGTTGTGGTTTTGTTCTAAATGATTAAGTTAGTTAAATGTTTTCGATGGATGGGATGTTTAATCTACTTGTGATTCAAAATTGAGTATGGGATCCTCGTGTTCCCATATGGATGTGTATGTTTTCACCGGGATATGTGCGGCGATGAGGTTGTGGTAGGATGATATTCCTTGTGGTTAGCTCGTGTGTTTTGTGTCTCCCTCGTTGACTGGATTCATAATATGGTACTTATGGGAATTTTTACTTGTTGGACTTGTTGGATAGTTCTCTCATGTGTATCTTTTTCCATTTTCAAATATATTCGAGTTATGCTTGTTGGGAAGGATTCCGACGTATGGACTAGGTGGTATTTGGTATGGCTTGTCGGCCGAATAGTTTTACTAGATGAGATGAAATCATTGGACCTGGAGTTAGGGAGATCAGACTTGTATACGGTATATCAGGATAAGAATGTTGTATATCAACTTGGAGCATGGCTTTGGTTCTAGCCAGCCGAGAGAAATCCATGACTTGTTGGTTAACTGAGTGGTATGAGTTTACACATGTTTAATACATCATTTTTAGTGTCGTGAAGGTTTGGAAAGAGGTTCTAGCTTATATGAGGTAATTTACCAGTACCGGGTTTGGTAATGGCATCTATTGGGGTCGAAGTAGTTGTTGTGGGCATACGGGCGATGTGCTACGTCATATGGTTATACCTTGTGAATGTATTTATGACTTGACGTAGTTGTTTGAGGTCGATACAGTGTGTATATGTGAGAATCGGGTCTAATGAGAAGGCTTGGAAGTTGAGAGTTAGTCCTAAGGTTTACCAGTTAAGGTTGAACGAGCAATCCTCAGTCAAGGTTGTGTTGATGGGGCTTATATGGATTGCGGTGGCATGGGACCACTGTGGATATATGTATAGTGAGTTCATTTAGTTATTTGATGGATCTGGAGCGACTCTTGGCATGTTCGAAGACGAGCGTTTATATAAGAAGGAAAGAATGTAACGACCTGACCGGTCGTGTTGTGTATTTGAGCTCCGTTTCCCTTTTGAAACTTCTCGTGTGTGTATTTATTTGTGACATGCGGGGGTAGTTGGTTTGACTCCAGGGGGGGGGGGGGGGGTTAGATTGATTCAAAACATTTGGTTATTAGTTCGAAAGCTTAAGTTGAAAATGTTGATCGAGGTTTGACTTTTGAGAAAACACCAGAACGGTATTTTGGTGGTTCCAATAGATTCGTTTTATGATTTTGGACTTAGGCGTATCCCCGAAAGTGGAATCATAGGTTCCTAGGTTGATTTGGCTCTTTCTGCTAAAAGTTGGAAATTTAAACGTTTAGAAATTACCTAAGTTCGACCATGAGTTGACTTTGTGGCTTTAGGGTTAAGATTTTTGTTACGGGTCTTGGAATATTTCTCTTTTACCATCTGGAACTTGTGTGCACAATTTAGCATCATTTCGAGTTGCTTTGGTAAGAATCAGACGTTTGGTTGTGATTTTTGATGTTTTTGAGTTCTTTGTGATTTTTTGCATGTTGGTGTTCGATTTCTTGTTCTAGATGTTACTTTGATGAAGCGAGCGTGTGAGAGAGTTCGTACGAGTTTTATGTACTTGTTGGTATGATCGGATAAGGTGTCGAGGGGCTTGGGTTAGTTTCCGACGCATTTCAGATCATTAGAGTTGAGTTTCAGATTGTCTGGTTCATCGCTGGTGCTTCAAGTCTCGCAAATGTGAGATCATGTACGCATTTGCAAGGTAGGCAGTACATTTGTGAGTTTTGACTACGTTGCGAAGCCTGTGTCGCATTGGCGATAAGCTTCTGGGCCTGGGCAGGTCGCTTTTGCGACCATGTGGTCACTTTTGCGATGGTCCTAGATCCACATTTGCGAGGCTTCTCTCGCATTTGCGAATTTTTCTGGGGCTAACATGGTTCATTTTGCGATCCCTGTGTCGCAAATGTAGAGGCCGCATTTGCAAACCTCCAGTCAGAAATGCAACATCTGCAGCTGGTTTTATGGATGGGATTTCGGGATATAGTCTCATTTATCACATTTTGAGCCCTAGACTCTGTGGGAAGCGATTATTGGAGGGGATTTACACATCTAGCTATTGAGTAAGTGATTTTGACTCAATTTCAGCAATTTTAACTTGATTTCTTATGGAATTTAACATCAAAATTGTGGTATTTGATAGGAAAGTTTGGGAATTTTTTTACCATTTTAAAAAAATTAAAATTTTGGATTTGAGAGTCCATTTAAACTTGGATTTGAAAACCAAACACGTATATGGACTCGTGGGGCTATGGGTAGTCGTGACATACCCTTCGAATTGGGTTTTGACCAGGCGAGCTTGGGGTTGACTTTTGTGAAAATGTGTAAAGATCTTAACTTTTATAATTGACATGGAATTCTCTTGCATTGTTTGAAGTTATTAAGTCGTTTTGACTTGATTTGGGACGAATAGAGGTGAATTTTAAAGGAATACTGTTTTTAGAGTATTGATTCAGGGCTTTTGAGGTAAGTATCTTGCCTAACATTGTGTGTGAGAAATTACTCATTAGGATTTGGCTTAATTTCTTATTTTTGATATGTGTGAACAACGTGTACATGAGGTTATGAGTGCGTACACAGTCGTATATGTTATTTATGATAGAATTTGACCTATGGTTGCTCTTATTTCTTTGTTTTGATTGAGAGGTCTCAAATCTACGTGCATTAACTTCCATGTTAGAAATAAGGGAAAAGGGCAAAAAATATCCCCCTACTTTCATATATTGTCAACATTTAACCTCCGTTATACTACCAAGCCAAATTTATCCCTAATGTTATACTATCGGGCCAAATTTACCCATATAATCAGCAAACTTTTAAAAATACCCCTTGATCTGTTGAGTAATCCAAAATCTCCAAAATCCTTTTAATTTAAATCACTTGTTGTTCGTTGTTGATACCCAATTTTTCCTCAAATTATTTTCAAACTTGTATATAAGCCTTCAAAATCACTCTTTGTAATAATGAGTATTTTTCGTATTTTTCCATATTTTTTATCTAAATTATTTCCCTATTTATTTAATATTGTATATTTTTATAATTCATAAATTGTTCTCTAAAATAATTTAAAAATATTTTCCAGTTCACTATGTCATTTATAATCACTTTTGACTTGTTAAAATCCAATTATTTCGTAAATTGGCCAATTGGGTCTTATTTAATTGCAATTACAATCACTTTTGCAAATGTGGCCTAATTAGACATTTTATACCTTTTAAAATTCGAATTTATGTTTCTTACATTTTTATTATTGTTTGATTATAGTAATTCTACCTATTTTAACTTAATTTTATTTTTATATAACTATTAACTATTTTAATTAATTAATTATCTATTTTCACGGGTATTTAACAATTAGCCACATTTATTTAAACCTTAGCCATATTTTAAACCAAATTAATCCCAACCCTTTAACCCAATTCCTACCCAGCCCAAACCCAACTCATACCCGGCCCAACCCCTCATTAAATCTGAGCCGTTGATCAAATGAGATCAACGGCCCAAATCATCCCTTACCTTAATTAACCTTTACCTACACCCCCCCCGTCTCTCTCATTTTCATCGAGACTGACTCCCTCTCTTCCGGTCTTTTCCTCTCCCCTCTCTCTCTAGAACCTTCTGGTTCTCCGATGGTCTCCAGCCTTCATCTCCGGCCACTTCCAGGCTCACCTCCTTTCAACCACCAGCCGCCTTGAAGCCCTATCTCTCCGATCCTCTCCGTCTTTGAGACCTCCATGGGTTTCGACCATGCTGGACCACTACTGGGGATCCCGCTTTGGTGATTTTCCGGCCTTTTCTGGTGGGGTTTCTACACGAGTATGCTATAACCACCACTATCCCTGAGTTTCACGGCAGGTTCTCCTATTTTTCTATGGTTTCTTATGAAACCCTAATTTTGGCTTAAACCTCTTGAATCTCTGTATTTTTAACGATTTAAACTTATTCTCTTATGTTTTACACTATTCTCAATTCGATCTTTAAGTTTCTTCAGTTTTAAAACGTTTTGTTTCCTTTCAACACTAGGGTTTCTCAAAACCTCTTATGTGCTAGTTTTTAACTGAGTTTCCTTTCGTTCTTAAGTCTGTTCTCTACATATCTTGATGATTTTGTAACATTTATCTTGTTTATGTTAAAAGCCCTTATTTCTGGACTTTTGTGTTTGGGTCTTCTTACTTCTTGATTCCTGCTAGGTTTTCTGTAATCATCATGCTTCGAATAAGTCTTTAGTCTACTTGCGGCATCTCTGTGTGATTTTATTCATATGTTCGTTCAACTCTTGCCTCTTTCTTTCAATATTACTAAGCCTGCCTGTTTGCTACGATTGTTTGCCTTCTTTATTTATATGCTGAAGTATGGTGTTGTAACTCTCTCTTGACTGACTTTACCCCCGTACTTGATGGCTTGATCGAAAGGTTCCCATAAAACCCTAGAATGCTATTTGATTGTTTAAGTTAATTGATTTGCTGTAATATTTTATTCTATTGAATCACTCCTTAATTGGAGTTTCTGAATTTGGTCTTAATTGTTTAAGTAAAACTGATTCTCTACTTGTGGAGTCTTGACTGATTTTCACTTACCTTATATGACTATGTGTTTTGCCGTTTGAATTTGAATCCCTTGACCTAAGGGAATGATTGTCTTGATTCCTTAATTAATTGATTCTGAGTTTCCTTATCACTTAACAGGCCTGGATACTTTCCTTATTTAAGTATGGTACTGATTTCTTTACCTATGTGGCTGCATGTCTTTACCATTTCTGAGTTTGAATCCCATAATTCAAAGGAGCCTTGTCATTGATTTCTTGACTGAATGGGATTCTGCCTTCTCCTATTACCATGCATTTGTGATTCTTACCTTATGTGATCACCTGTTTTCAACTATAAATACTCCAATATTTCAATGCTGAACACACGAACACACACAAACATCAATACACTATACTACTCTCTTGTGGTCTTTCTTTCTCTCTTTACTCTATTTGCTGCTCTTTACTCTTGCCTATTATTAGCCGGCTATAAGCCAAGGCTAATAGTGCTATCACTTTGCTCTCTTATGGTTTGCTCTCTCTCTTAACACTGGTATGTTCTAGTTTAAGTTTACCACATCCTAAAACAATATGTTTCAATTCTGGTTAAGATTCTTATTATTTCTTTTATGCTTTTACTTATGGTTCTATTGCCTATCATGTAATTAGTATGTCTACTCTCTTTCTATGATCTCTCTTCTTCTTCTAGCCTAGCATGACTCCTGTTTTTCTCTCTATGATTCATTATGGTCTATGTGACTCTTTACTTCTTCTTTCTGCATATTTAGCATCTCTTCATGTATTTTTCTTTATCAATTGCCTGGCTTCTAATGCACCTATAATACTTAGTATTCTCAGATTTGTATCTACACTATATGATAAACCCTTGGCATACCACTCTGTGAAAATCTGTAAGTTTGTTCTAAGGACTGATTACTGCAAATATGCTGCTACCATTACTTGTCCCTAATCCCTTTCCCCTACTTATGTTTGCTTTCTTGAAAACTGCATAGCTGCTGAGTTGTGACCATTTTACTGATTTTTTTCAAACTGGTTTTACACAAAAGGTCTTTATAGTATCCTCGAAAGCCATTTTATTTCAAAACTCCCTTTTCAAACTCAACTCTTTTCTAACTACTCCTTCCTGCACCTCACACTAATCTTAGACCTTTAGGTTCCACCCCGTCAGTGTGAACATTGCTTAGGGACCTTGAGTTCCCTCTGAACTTTGACACACTGAGGCAGGTAATTCTACACTGCACCTATCTTAACTTTGGCAAATTGCTGGGTGCTGGTATTGGACAGGGCCCTCACAAGGGCCTTTGGGAGCTTTGCCGCATCCAGGCTATGTGAGGCTGTGAAGCTCGAAAGGGGTGAGGCTGGAAGGTTGGGCCTTTTTGAAGGCTCTCTATAGAATAACTTCTTATTTTTCCCTTTGCAATTACTGTAATTCATTTGCTATGGTCTGTAATAATTTGTAAACAAACTATTGGGGTTGGATAGAGAATACGGGAGGGAACTATGCATGTTTAGTGTAGTATGGGTAGAAATCATGACTTAGGCTTTATTTCCTATGTGTGCAATAGTATCATGCTTAGGACATGCATACCACGCATTAAAATCATGTTTGGATTCTTTATTTCCACATCTATTATACTCATGCCATTTGACACCATGTTCCTAGTATAACTAAAAGGGTAACAAAAGCTGCCATAATATATTGCTCATGCATTTTTTATAAACATGACATATAGAAACCATGTCTTAAGATGATACTTTGTGCAATAGATATCCTGCCCTTAGGACTCCTTATTTATCAGAACTTGAACGCCTAGTTAACATAATCTAATACTCCCATAAAATACGGTTAATCTATTTAAAACAATTTCCTGCAAACATGTATCTATTAAATCAGAATCCAAATATGCATGTTCACTCTTTAAAATAAGTAGGCAATGTATACGACGCCTAGGCAAACTTTAGGCCTAATACGCATTAAATCAAATCAATTATCTTCTACTAGTTTAATCAGTCCCTTTGAACATTTTGAACCCTGCTGTTCCCACTCTTGTTTTACCTCACTGAAGTTCATTTTACTTTTATTAAAATTTCTGCTCTATTTTTAACAGTCTCGAAGTTGTGCATCTATTTCCTTTTACTAATTTTCACTGGTTCTTGTCCTATTATATTTTCAAACTACTGGGATTTCAAAAGATGCCTCGTTCCGCTCAAAATCGTGCCATTTCGAATCCTTGCTTTGTATGTCTTTAAAGTCACTATATTTTGATACCACCTTATTACTTTTACTATAGTTCTTTGAAAACTGATAGTTATTACTTTATGTTAAGCAACTGTATTTTAATCCCCTTATCTTTTAAAATTACTTCAAACCCATGCTTTAATGATTTTCTTCTACGTTTTGCTGAAAGCTTTAAATCACTGCATACTTTTAAATCTCATCGCTGCCTTTAGCTACTGTATTTTTTGAAAATCAACTACCCTTCAAGTCACTCAGTCTTAATTAAATTTTCTGTCTTCGCTAAATTTTCCAAGTCAGATTCCTATGACCTATTATTTTACTAAAATTCATATTTTGAACTCATGTCTTGAGACTTTAATCGTGTTTGAGACGTGCTACTTACATGTCTATGTGTGGAGGGATCTGTGAGCCTTTCTTTGTCTTTTATGTTCCCTTTTATGTGCAGTTCTACTTGTTTTGTATGTCGCATAGTATTTTATCCTTTAAACCTAAGCGTTCAGCCTAATTCCTGCCTTGTAGGATTAGTAGTCCTAAACAGCCTCTCAGGACTTATAGGATGGGACGGGTAATGGCACGCAATAAGCATTCGTAACCAACACACGCATTTTTAACCTTTACGGGGTGGGAAGGGTAGAATACGGATATGATTACCGGTGCGCTAATACCACGCGTAGCCGCCTCTTCGAGGTGTGACATATCGGGTATTGCATTAAAGTGATCCGTATTACTTTAAACCTAGGACAATTCTTTTCAAATGTTTATTCTAATGATTTTCAAAAACCTTTAAAAATTTTCATACTTGCTTTAAATCCCCTTTTATATGAACCTTACTTGTTACTTGCTCTCCGTCCAAATTCACAAAACATATTGGCTGGGACCCACAATTGTGGATCTTGAGGGGTGCCTAACACCTTCCCCTTGGGATAATTTCAAGCCCTTACCCAATCTCAGGTAACGCGAACTGGTTCATGAGTTATCAACTCAAGGTGACCTAACGCACCATAAATATCGTTAGGTGGCGACTCTTCCTTAAACCCTTTCTTTTAAGGAATTGTCCAAAAATATCATAAACCCGATCTCTCCGTACCTAACCCATGCGATAGAAAAGGGGGCGCGACAGCATGGCAACTCTGCTAGGGATCTTCCCTAGGCTTATACCATTACAATTTGCTTTGTGAATTTGGACCTTTAAATTTGCATCTAAATGCTTAAGCCTTTTCCCATTCCCCGTTATATGCTATTAACTGTTTACTTTTAACAGTATTTATTTCACCCGAACGTAACTAACATATCTTCGTGTTTTCTTTGTAACTGCTTTCCATTATAACTGTTGTATTTTCTTTCTTTATCGTTTTCCTCAACGTGAAAGTACATGCCTATCTGTTTTAATGCTTATTATTACATATAATGCTCCGCATTCATATTCCACTCGTGCCAACAAATCCTATAGCAACGCTTACAATGTGTGGTTGCGCTATTCCAATATTATCACCCCTAAATTCGGAAAGGCGTATTTGCGGTAAAACTAGTCGATCAGCGGTGCAGTCGATGGTTCCGTGCCTTCCCCCTTGAGTTGTCCGCTCAAGGGTACCAGTCTAAACCCCCAATAGAAACCTTACTCTATTGTATGTTGCATGCATCATGGTCAAACCTAGCCAGACTAACGTGTTGTCGGCACAATATCCTTTAAGATAGCCTAGTCCAAAGTCCATTGGGTTTTCCTGGAACCCAAAAGAACGCTTTCACATTCTGTGCATTATTTGGAGAACTTAAATGCTCATTGCTAATTATTGATGTTAAATAGTCGAGTCCGGTGGGGGTAAGGATCTAACCTGTTTATTTTGCAGAGATGAGGCACGAGGTCCCCAGATTCTCCATGGTCACCAACATCCATCCAAAACTTCTAAATTGGTGGGAAGACTTGCATTGAAGCGACAAAACAGCAGTCAGAAAATACCTGGGCAAGTTGCCCTCTCTTTTGGACATTCAGCCTAATAACATGATGATAGAGGCTGCCACCTTATTCTGGGATTGTGATCGGTCGGCTTTTCGAGTTGGGAACAATGAGATGACACCGCTGCTAGAGGAGATAGGGGGTTTAGCTGGTTTGCCTTGGGAGTCTCAAGGGTTATTGATGCCTGAAAACCAAACAGGCCGGGGTTTTCTCAAGATGATGGGACTCAAGAAGAATCCGGATTTAGTATGCTTTGAAGACTCGTACATCCCTTTTTACTATTTGTACGAGAGGTATGGCCGTAGTCAATATTACCGCATATATTAGGACGAGTTCGCCCTCACTTCTCTAGGACACATTCTTCGCCGGGTATTCATCTTCACATTCTGTTTTTTGGGATTGATGGTCTTCCCGACAAAGAAGGGGAGAATCCACACCAGATTGGCTATGGTTACCAAGACTCTGATGGAAGGGATCGACGGGCAGGATTTCAGCATTGTACCCATGATTGTTGCTGACATATACCGAGCTTTGGAGAATTGTCAACGAGGAGCGAAACATTTTGAGGGTTGCAACCTGTTACTTCAGCTTTGGCTCACCGAGCATTTGCAAAGGGGTGACTACCTTCAAGAGATACATAGGAGAGTTTGGGACGATCATATTGCTTTCCATCATCCAAAGCGTATGAACTACATCCCCGACATGTTTGCACAGTCAGAGAATGCCAAGGGATGGGTTGGGTTATTGGAAGATTTGACCGAGGATCAAATGCAATCGATGTTCGAGTGGTTCCCGACCGAAAAATTCATCATTCGTACTAGAGACACCCCGTTCCTGATATTGATTGGTCTTAGAGGGACATACCTTTACGTCCCGATTCGCGTCATGAGGCAGGCAGGGAGGAAGCAAGTCGTCCCAAGGGTCGAGAAAATGAGTCATCTCAGGGCAAACTTCCAAGATGACGACAACCCTCACAAGTGTCAAGCTCAGCAATTGTGGCACTGCAGGATCCGGTTGGAGAAGGATACTATCGAGCCTGACAGGTATCACGCTGGTTGCTCTCCTTCCTATCTGGGATGGTTGGAAGATAACTTGGGAGGAAGTATTGAGCCAGGGTTCGCTCGAGGACATATGGTCATAGATGAGAAAGCCGAGGCAACAACCAGGCTCAACCAGCTTCGCAAAAGGCTCCGTGACTGTGAAGAAGATCATCACAAAATCCACGTAGCCAACAAAAAGCTGATCGAGGAATGGAAGGACATGGCCATCAATTCCACCCAGAGGCTAGCACACTTGGAACGAGGCATAGTTGACTTGGTGGAAATGTTCCTTAGGAGGATCAAGACTTTTCAAAAGACCGAGGGAACTGAAGTAGGAATTCTAGCCAAGACCTACTTACTGCTGGGACTCCACGAGATGGGAACGTTGATCAAGGCAAGTAGAGGTGCCGAGTTTGGGGAAGGTCCTTCTGAGACCAAATAGATAGGATTTGTCTTTACTTTGCTTTTGATCTAATAAGGCCCCTGGCCATTAGTGACATTTTACATTTTTCGTATTTTTAGAGTCAAGTTGGATTCGTCTATTTTATTATCAATAAAATGAGGCATTTAGTATTTAAGTTCTCCAAATTAATTTGTCGCTAGGCCTACCTCTGGCATAAAGAGGTTCCCCAACCTAGGATGCGTTTTACATTTTTGCATTACGTGTTTAAATTACCGCAATATTCTTTATAATCCTCACTAACTTCACTACCTTTTTTGTTAGTTATTCCCCTTCCCCAAAGGTTAGTTCGTGCAGTCTGGCATCAACAGCTTATTGCACCAGATCAAAGGGCCCTCCTCCTACTCCTCCTCCCAGTCCTCCCAAAGGAAAAATCAAGGGTATAACTAAGATGGCAGATGCAAGTGGTACTAGAAAACACAACAGGGACGAACATGTTGAGATCACTGATGGTCAGGGTATTCAGGTTCTGCACGAGGGTATGTCTCCACTAGATAAGAAGCTGCTGAAGTTCCAAGAGGAACTTGACCAAGTCAAGAATTTGGCCCACTTATCATTCTTCCTCAACGTTCCAGACGTTCACTTCCCAAATACTCTGAACCCTCACTTTACCCCAAAACGTACCAAAATAACCCAATCACCCCAAAGATCCCGTTCTACCAGCACCACACAACACATGTCACTACAATACTCCGCCTCTCCAGGATCAGACGAGAGACCACCTCCAGGCTTATGACAACCCCATTTATGTGGAAACCGTAGCTCATTCCACACCGCATACCTATGAGTCCGACGAGAAGAACAAGCTCATCAGGAATATGGCCGAGGAACTCAAGAAATTGACCAATCGAGTTCAGGGCGTCGAAGGAGCTAAAGGGGTTGAGGGATTAAATTATGAGGATCTTTGCATACAGCTCGATGTTGAACTGCCCAAGGGGTACAAACCTCCTAAGTTAGAGATGTTTGATGGTACAGGTGACCCGAGAGTCCATTTGAGGACTTACTGCGACAAATTGGTCGGCGTGAACCGGAAGAGATTGCTCAGGATGAGTGTTTGGGTAACAAAGCCGAGGAGGGTGTAGTCAAGGAGAGAAATCCCGAGGAGAGTGGCAAAAGATGAAAGGATCCGCATGAAACTCTTCATGAGGAGTTTGAAAGGTGATGCACTATCCCGGTACATCAATCAGGATCCAAAGAAATGGATCAATTGGGTGAATATGGCTACGGACTTCATGCATAGATTCAGATTCAATACGGAGAATGCACCGGATGTGTTCTACATCCAGAACTTGAAGAAGAAACCAACTGAGACTTTTCGCGAGTATGCTACTCGTTGGAGGTCAGAGGCTGCCAAGGTCAGGCCAGCCTTGGAAGAAGAACAAATGAAGAAATTCTTTGTGCGCGCTCAGGATCCTCAGTACTATGAGCGGCTGATGATGGTCGAAGGGCACAAGTTTTCTGATATCATCAAGTTGGGAGAGTGAATTGAGGAAGGCATAAAAAACTGTATGGTTACTAACTTTGAAGCCTTACAGGCTACCAATAAAGCTTTGCAATCCGGTGGTGTGTCCAAGAAAAGGGATGTAGGAGCCGTGATGGTGGCACAGCAAGCCAAGTCCCCTCCCAAATACCAAGTATACCCCGCACCTACCTTCACTTACCAACCAGCTCCAAGTTACCAAACACCTTCACCTCAATACCAGACACCCTCACCCACCTACCAAACTCCACCATCCACATATCATCCTACCTCGCCCAGATACTCACAACCATCTCCCGTCTATAATGCCTACAATTCTCAACCTTCTCACTATCAATCACACCCTAATCGCCAAAACGTCCCGAGACCTCGCCCAAACTTTGACCGTTGTCCACCAAAATAGTATACTGCCATAGATGAACCCATTGACCAATTATATGAAAAGATTATAGCCGCCGGTTATGTCACACCCATCCCCACTGTCATCCCTGAGAACCCATCTCAGTGGGTCAACCCAACAAAACCTGTGCTTACCACTCCGGCATGAAGGGACACACCATCGAGGAATGCCGTTCCCTGAAAGACAAGATACAAACCCTCATATATAACAAGATCATTGTAGCCAAGGACCCTGCTCCTAATGTTCGCAATAATCCACTGCCCGACCATAAAGGTGGTTTCCACATGATTGAGGTTGAAGATGATTGGGATCCTGAGGGATCAATTGGGCTAATTGCCGAGGGTGAACCGAAGAAGCATGCTATTACTCTTAATCCGATCGTGGTCCAGATGCAGCCATATGAGGACGTTGAGGTAAACATGTCCATTCCACTTGAGTTTGAATCAAGGCCACCCGCCGAGGGAAAGTCCCCAGGACCGATCAAAGTCGAGTTTGTGCGACCGCTCGAAGTTGCAATCCGGCCATCTATAACATATACTCCGGCAGGAACAAGAATGACCACACCCATCCCAGTGGCAATGTCAACAACGACACCCTTTTATTCAGACACCATTCCGTGGGACTATACCGCTGAGGCAAGGAAGAAAGGTAAAGGAAAGTCTGAAGAAGAAGCCATCGTTGCACAAGGTATAACAAGAACTGGCAGAGTTTATACCCCTGAACATCTAGCCGAGTCTAGCAAGCAGGCCAACCACCGTCCCCCCATCATTGAAACAGGTTCAGACGATCAGTGGAGAAAAATACAAGCCAAGGAATACTCAATCCTCGACCAGTTGAACAAAACGCCAGCTAAGATATCCATCCTCTCCCTGTTACAAAACTCTGAAACTCACAAGAGTGCTTTGCTAAGGGTGCTGAGTGAAGCATACGTGCCAGACAATATCACCAGTGGGGAAATGGCCAACATGGTGGGCCAGATACTGGAGAGCCATAAGATCACTTTCCATAAAGATGAGCTATCGCTCGAGGGGTTAGGGCATAACAGAGCACTACACATCACGGTGCAATGTGAGGATCATTTTATCACAAGGTTCCTAATTGATGGGGGTTCCAGTCTCAACATCTGTTCGCTGGTCACACTCAAGAGATTGGGCAAGAGTCTACATGAGATAAAGGAAGGAGAGATCAACGTAAAAGCCTTCGATGGTTCCCAGAGGTCCACCATGGGAGAAATCACCTTATGATTACAGATGGGGCCAACTTGGTTCGATGTAGATTTCCAAGTAATAGATGTGCCTGCATCCTACAATTTACTGTTGGGACGACCTTGGATCCACGCTGCTGGGGCCATGGCATCAACTCTACATCAAGCTGTAAAGTTTGAATGGAATCATCAAGAGGTAATCATTCATGGCGACTGTAGCAACCATATCTACGGTCGCCAGACCTTTTCGGTCATTGATTGAAGGAGGAAGTTGGGCGGAGAAATCTATCACAACATAGATCGTGTTAACGCCATTGAAAAAGACAAGTGGTGGGGCAGTAAGACCGAAAGCATATTGAACTAGCAAGGGTACGATCCGGGTAAAGTGTTCGGTAAGCATCTTCAAGGAATAACAAAGCCAATAACACTCAAGAAGCACGATACTACTTTTGGTCTAGGGTACGAGTACACTTGGAAGGAGTTCAGGGATTGGTCTCCACCATGGAGCGGCCCTACTACCCATTGGAGCAGCCAATACCTCGCATAGAGCGGACTTTCCATCCAGCTGACATCATATATGGTACAGACGAAGAGGAACCACTAACGGCGATAAGGGATTTATTTCTTGATGATGAGGATATGGATTGCTGTGTCATTCTTGAAGAGGAGGGAGAGGAAGGCCCTTCCATACAAGTCGTGAGCAGGGGATCACATCTCAACAATTGGTCCGTCAGGACAACCAAAGCCCGTCGAGCCTCGGGGTATCAAGGCTAACAAAACAAGCATTATTTACAGTTTATTTATTTAAAGAATTTTCTTCCTTTTCGCATTTATAATTTCTGCAAGAAAGAGCTCCCATGTTCAAACAATTATTCAATTTATCAAAGCATTTCCAGTTTCTTTATAAATCCTATATTTACTTGCTACTGTTTTCCTCCCCATTACTTTATTTTACACAGCATTACTATTACTTATCTTGATGAACTGATGACTGTGACCTGCAATGAGACAACAGAACAAATGAATCCCGAGTCAGACGAGGATGATATACCTGAGGACATTATTAAGGAGGTTGAGAACTTTGAGAACATACCTAAGTCTAATTTGGACGAGACTGAGGTCATCAACGTAGGAAACGCAGAGACCGTCAAAGAAACACGCATCAACATTCATCTGTCGCCGTCAGAAAAGGAGGAATATACGGAATTCTTAATGGAATATGAGGACATATTCGCCTGGTCATATGACGACATGATTGGCCTCAGTACATCTATTGTGGCTCACAAACTGCCAACTAATCCGACATGCCCACCCGTGAAGCAAAATCTCAGAAAGTTCAAGCCAGATATGAGCTTGAAAATCAAAGAAGAGATCACCAAACAGATCAACGCCGGAGTTCTTCGAGTGGTCGAATATCCTACATGGTTAGCCAACATTGTGCCTGTACCAAAGAAAGATGGGAAGGTCAGAGTCTACGGCGACGAGCGGGATCTCAACCGGGCCAGTCCGAAAGACGACTTCCCCCTGCCAAACATACATATCTTAATTGACAATTGTGCCAAGCACGAACTGCACTCCTTTGTAGATTGTTTTGCTGGTTACCATCAGATTTGGATGGACGAGGAAGATGCTGAGAAAACGACATTCATTACGCCGTTGGGAGTGTATTGCTAAAAGATGATGCCATTCGGTCTGAAGAATGCAGGGGCTACTTACATGTGGGCCATGACTACTATATTCCATGATATGATTCACAAAGAGATCGAGGTATATGTAGACGATGTCATCATTAAATCAAAGAAAGCTACTGATCACATGGAAGATCTGAGAAAGTTCTTCAATAGATTAAGGCAATACAATATTAAACTTAACCCTGCAAAGTGTGCGTTCGGGGTTCCTGCTGGGAAGTTACTGGGGTTCATTGTCAGTCGTCGAGGAATAGAGCTAGATTCATCAAAGGTCAAAGCCATCCAAGAATTGTCGCCACCAATGAACAAAAAAGATGTTATGAGCTTCCTGGGACGGCTCAATTATATCAACCGGTTCATAGCCCAATCTACCGTCATTTGTGAACCAATTTTCAAAATGCTAAGAAAGGATGCTGCCACCAAATGGACTGAGGATTGTCAAAAAGCCTTCGATAGAATAAAAGAGTACCTCTTAATACCACAAGTCTTGGTACCCCAGAGCCGGGTAAACACCTATTACTTTACCTGGCCGTATTAGATGGAGCTTTCAGTTGCGTTCCCGGGCAACATGATGAAAGAGGGAGGAAAGAGCAAGCAATTTACTACCTAAGCAAGAAGTTTACTCCATGTGAGGCCCGGTATTCTCTATTAGAGTGCACCTGTTGTGCTTTGACTTGGGTCGCACAGAAGCTGAGGCATTATTTCTGTGCCTACACAACGTACCTCATATCAAGGATGGATCCGCTCAAGTACATCTTTCAGAAGCCCATGCCCACTGGAAAGCTAGCTAAATGGAAGATCCTGTTAAGTGAGTTCGACATCATTTACGTAACTCAAAAGGCGGTCAAGGGACAAGCATTATCCGATCATCTTGCTGAAAATCCTATGGGCGGAGAATACGAACCATTGAGAACGTATTTCCCCGATGAGGAAGTGGCGTTCGTAGGAGAGGACATTGCAGAATCCTACGACGGTTGGAGGATGTTCTTTGATGGGGACGCAAACTTCAAAGGCGTGGGTATTGGAGCAGTATTGATTTCATAAACCGGTCAGCAATACCCGGTATCCGCCAAACTCAGATTACCCTGCACCAACAACATATCTGAATATGAGGCCTGCATCCTTGGGCTCAATCTGGCCATCGACATGAATGTTCAGGAATTATTAGTAATTGGTGACTCGGACTTATTGATACACCAAGTTCAAGGAGAATGGGCGACCAAGAATTCCAAGATACTGCCATACCTACATCGTGTGCAGGAATTGGAAAAGAGGTTTACAAAGATTGAATTCTGGTACGTTCCCAAAATCCAGAATGAGTTCGCCGACGCACTGGCTACCTTGTCATCTATGACCAGCATCTAGATAAGACCTTCATTGATCCTATCCCGGTGGGGATTCATAATCAACCGGCCTACTGCGCCCACGTTGAAGAAGAAGCAGATGGAAAGCCTTGGTTTCATGATATTAAAGAGTACTTGGCAGAGGGAGAGTACCCAGAGCTTGCAAACGCTACTCAAAAGCGCACTCTTCGAAGGTTATCAAACAATTTCTTTCACAGCGGAGGAATCCTATATGGGAGGACTCCCGATCTGGGTTTGCTAAGATGTGTCGAGGCAAAGGAGCAACGAAGTTGTTGGAGGAAATACATGCTGGTACATGCGGTCCTCATATGAACGGGTTTGTTCTAGCAAAGAAGATACTTCGGGCTGGTTATTTCTTGATGGCCATGGAAACAGACTGCATCCAGTATGTCCGCAAATGCCATCGATGTCAAATTCATGGGGATATGATAGAGGTACCTCCCAACGAGCTTAATGCAACAAGCTCACCCTGGCCGTTCGCCGCTTGGGGCATGGATGTCATTGGACCAATCGAGCCTGACACCTCTAACGGACACAGGTTCATTCTGGTTGCCATTGACTATTTCACCAAATGGGTTGAAGCAGCATCTTACAAAGCAGTTACTAAGAAAGTCGTGGCCAATTTTGTCCGCGACCGCATTGTTTGTCGGTTTGGAGTTCCAGAGTCAATCATCACCGATAATGGTTCCAATCTCAACAATGATTTGATGAGAGTAATGTGTGAAACCTTCAAGATCAAGCACAAGAATTATACCGCGTACATACCTCAAATGAATGGAGCCATTGAGGCTGCCAACAAGAATATCAAGAAGATACTGTGAAAGATGATAGAGAAGCACAAACAATGGCATGAGAAATTATCATTTGCTCTACTGGGGTATCGCACCACGGTTCGCACATCAATCGGGGCAACTCCTTACATGTTGGTATACGGTATAGAAGCCGTCATTTCTGCTGAAGTTGAAATTCCATCTTTGAGAATTATACAAGAAGCCAAGCTCAGCGACGCCGAATGGGTAAGAAGCCGCTATGAGAAATTGGCCCTCATAGACGGAAAGAGAATGAACGCGGTTTGTCATGGTCAGCTATATCAGACTAGAATGACTAGAGCCTTCAACAAGAAAGTCAAACCAAGACGATTCACACTAGGGCAACTGGTGTTAAAGAAATTCTTTCCTCATCAAAACGAAGCGAAAGAGAAATTCTCTCCCAATTGGCAAGGCCCGTACATGGTTCACCGAGTGCTAACAGGAGAAGCACTCATACTGGCAGAAATGGATGGAGAAATTTGGCCTAAACTAATCAATTCAGACGCAGTCAAGCGCTACTATGTGTAATTGTTATACTTCTATCAATGCTGTAAATTGAACTACGCCTGACCTGGTTCCTGTTTAAGAGGGGATACATAGGCAGCTCTATGGGTTCCATCATATTTTAATAAAATTTTCATTTTTCCCACGAATGGAAAATGGGGCAGAATTTTGAAGAGGGACCTCAAAATTCCGAAGCAAGTTCAGCAAAGCACCGCACCAGTGACAACTAGAAGCCTTCATCCATCAAATTGGGGCAAAATGTTGATGAGGACCCTCAAATCTTCGCAGCAAGAGAGGTTGTAATGTCTCGAACCGCTTCATGGTCGTCGGTTCATCCAGATAAAATTATTTTTTATTATATGTTATTTTTTTTATAAAAACATGCATATTTATTCTTAAAAACAGCTTGTCTTAGCAACGCTACCCCTGTGGTACAAACAAAGCCATCTTCATCAAGAAGACAGGCCGATCCGAGCCAGCAGGGATACGAACTAACTCTCCCCCTTTATGGAACTCACGATTTTTCTTTGGACGCATGCACAAATACGGCGAAAGCCCAAGACATCTTATTATCCCCACAAGATGCATGCTTCTCAAGAATACGCTCTCAAACTCATCGCACATACCAATGCTTACTATTATCATCGTTGATTCGCAACAATCATGTCACCGCACTTTATAATCAGCTAAGAACTCTTACTGTCGCTTTATTTTCTGCATTGCATAAGGCTACCATTCTGCCTTCCGAGACTAAGCTCTGTCTCCATCTGCATGAGATTAAGCTCTACCTCCATTTGCATTCGCATCCTTGCATAAGGCTACCTTTCTGCCTTCCGAGGTTAAGCTCTACCTCCATTTGCATTCGCATATGCATAAGGCTACCTTTCTGCCTTTCGAGGTTAAGCTCTACCTCTATTTGCATTCGCATCTTTGCATGAGGCTACCATTCTGCCTTCCGAGACTAAGCTCTGTCTCCATCTGCATGAGGTTAAGCTCTACATCCATCTGCACTCGCATCTGCATAAGGCTACCTTTTTGCCTTCCAAGGTTAAGCTCTACCTCCATCTGCATTTACTTCTTGCATAAGGCTACCTATTCTTCCTTCCAAGGTTCTACGCTACCTCCCTTGCATTTTATTTTCCGCATCGCATAAGGCTATCATTCCACCTTCCAAGGTTCTACCCTACCTCTCTCCGCATCTTATTGCACTATACTGAGCTCCTTCCTACCTTTTTCAAAGAAGTCATCTTATTTATTTAAGTTTTCTTTCGGGCTAAGCTCTGCCCTCTAACTTCTCGCAAATCGCAGGACTAAGCTCTGTCTTGCCAACATCATACTATTGCATTCTTCATGGCTGAAATATTGCCAACTTATCCAAAGGCGTCATCGTTCGGAGGCACCATCCTCATGGCCCGAGAACATCATTTCATAGCCTGCGAATCTCCATTTCAACTTGCATAACATTATTCAAAGGAATCATCGTTCAGAGGCACCATCCTCATGGCCCGAGAACATCATTTCATAGCCTGCGAATCTCCATTTCAACTTGCATAACATTATTCAAAGGAATCATCGTTCAGAGGCACCATCCTCATGGCTCGAGAACATCATTTCATAGCCTGCGAATCCCGCGCTAAGTGATTCATGGCCCAGGACATCATGGTCTAAGGTTGAGAACGGGACCCAAGGGGAATACTCCTTCGGGTCTCGCTTCCAGCGCAGGAGGCCAAGCATTCTGCCAGACGTCCCGGCCTGGGAGCCCCGTTCGACTTTGGTACTTCAGTAGATCTTCTAACAACATTCATAGTCCGACGAGAACTTGCATCATGTTTATATTATGCACAATATACGTTGTTCTCTATCTGCAGGTAACCCGACCGGAACAGGCAACCAGGCAGGAGCAGACAGCTCCAGTCCTTTGACACAACCTCGTAAGACCTTCCTACTTTTGCTTTGCCTTACACCTTGCGTCCGTTTTTGTGAAACATCACCGGTATATTTCGCTGATGATTCCGGAACTACATACGGCCTGATTCCTGTAAAACCAGGGATATGTAGGCAGCTCAGAAACCAGGGTGCGGCCAAATTCTATCCCGCAGTTTCATCTCGGTAAAAATTGGCCATCATATCTTTACCCGACAACTCTTTCATCCTTCCCGGGTAAAGATGGGCAGCTGTTGATACCCAATTTTTCCTCAAATTATTTTCAAACTTGTATATAAGCCTTCAAAATCACTCTTTGTAATAATGAGTATTTTTCCTATTTTTTCCATATTTTTTATCTAAATTATTTCCCTATTTATTTAATATTATATATTTTTATATTTCATAAATTGTGCTCTAAAATAATTTCAAAATATTTTCCAATTCACTATGTCATTTATAATCACTTTTGACTTGTTAAAATCCAATTATTTCGTAAATTGGCCAATTGGGTCGTATTTAATTGCAATTACAATCACTTTTGCAAATATGGCCTAATTAGACATTTTATACCTTTTAAAATTTGAATTTATGTTTCTTACATTTTTATTATTGTTTGATTATTGTAATTCTACATATTTTAACTTAATTTTATTTTTATACAACTATTAGCTATTTTAATTAATTAATTATCTATTTTTCACGGGTATTTAACAATTAGCCACATTTATTTAAACCTTACCCACATTTTAAACCAAATTAATCCCAACCCTTTAACCCAATTCCTACCCAGCCCAAACCCAACTCATACCCGGCCCAACCCCTGATTAAATCTGAGCCGTTGATCAAATGAGATCAACGGCTCAGATCATCCCTTACCTTAATTAACCTNAGTGTAAAAAAAAAAGTAATTAACCCTTTCCCCCCCCCCCCCCCCCCGTCTCTCTCTTTTTCATCGAGACTGACTCCCTCTCTTTTGTATCTTCCTCTCCCCTCTCTCTCTAGAACCTTCTGGTTCTCCGATGGTCTCCAGCCTTCATCTCCGGCCACTTCCAGGCTCATCTCCTTTCAACCACCAGCCGCCTTGAAGCCCTATCTCTCCGATCCTCTTCGTCTTTGAGACCTCCATGGGTTTCTACCATGCTGGACCACTACTGGGGCTCCTGCTTTGGTGATTTTCCGGCCTTCTCCGGTGGGGTTTCTACACGAGTATTCTATAACCACCACTATCCCTGAGTTTCACGACAGGTTCTCCTATTTTTCTCTGGTTTCTTATGAAACCCTAATTTTTGGCTTAAACCTCTTGAATCTCTGTATTTCTAACGATTTAAACTTATTCTCTTATGTTTTACACTATTCTCAATTCGATCTTTAAGTTTCTTCAGTTTTAAAATGTTTTGTTTACTTTCAACACTAGGGTTTCTCAAAACCTCTTATGTGCTAGTTTTTAACTGAGTTTCCTTTCGTTATTAAGTCAGTTCTCTACATATCTTGATGATTTTGTGACTTTTACCTTGTTTATGTTAAAAGCCCTAATTTCTGGACTTTTGTGTTTGGGTCTTCTTGCTGCTTGATTCCTGCTAGGTTTTCTGTAATCATCATGCTTCGAATAAGTCTTTAGTCTACTTGCGGCATCTCTGTGTGATTTTATTCATATGTTCGTTCAACTCTTGCCTCTTTCTTTCAATATTTCTAAGCCTGCCTGTTTGCTACGATTGTTTGCCTTCTTTATTATATGCTGAAGTATGGTGTTGTAACTCTCTCTTGACTGACTTTACCCCCGTACTTGATGGCTTGATTGAAAAACCCTAGAATGCTATTTGATTGTTTAAGTTAATTGATTTGCTGTAATATATTATTCTATTGAATCACTCCTTAATTGGAGTTTCTGAATTTGGTCTTAATTGTTTAAGTAAAACTGATTCTCTCCTTGTGGAGTCTTTACTGATTTTCACTTACCTTATATGACTATGTGTTTTTCTGTTTGAATTTGAATCCCTTGACCTAAGGGAATGATTGTCTTGATTCCTTAGTTAATTGATTCCGAGTTTCCCTATTACTTAACAGGCCTGGATCCTTTCCTTATTTAAGTATGGTACTGATTTTCTTTACCTATGTGGCTGCATGTCTTTACCATTTCTAAGTTTGAATCCCATAATTCAAGGGAGCCGTGTCATTGATTTCCTGACTGAATTGGATTCTGCCTTCTCCTATTACAATGCATTTGTGATTCTTACCTTATGTGATCACCTGTTTTCAACTATAAATACTCCACTCTTTCAATGCTGAACACACGAACACACACATACATCAATACACTATACTACTCTCTTGTGTTCTTTCTCTCTCTCTTTGCTCTATTTGATGCTCTCTACTCTTGACTATTATTAGCCGGATATAAGCCAAGGCTAATAGTGCTATCACTTTGCTCTCTTATGCTTTGCTCTCTCTCTTAACACTGGTATGTTCTAGTTTAAGTTTACCACATCCTAAAACAATATGTTTCAATTCTGGTTAAGATTCTTATTGTTTCTTTTGTGCTTTTACTTATGTTCTATTCCCTACCATGTAACTAGTATGTCTACTCTCTTTCTATGATCTCTCTTCTTCTTCTAGCCTAGCATGACTCTTGTTTTCTTCTCTATGATTCATTATTGTCTATGTGACTCTTAACTTCTTCTTTCAGCATATTTAACATCTCTTCATGTATTTTTCTTTATCAACTGACTGGCTTCTAATGCACCTATAATACTTAGTTTTTTCAGATTTGTATCTACACTATATGATAAACTCTTGGCATACCACTCTGTGAAAATCTGTAAGTTTGTTCTAAGGACTGATTACTGCTAATATGCTGCTACCATTACTTGTCCCTAATCCCTTTCCCCTACTTATGTTTGCTTTCTTGAAATCTGCATACCTGCTGAGTTGTGACCATTTTACTGCTTCTTTTTTTCAAACTGGTTTTACACAAAAGGTCTTTATAGTATCCTCTAAAGCCATTTTATTTCAAAACTCCCTTTTCAAACTCAACTCTTTTCTAGCTACTCCTTCCTGCACCTCACACTGATCTTAGACCTTTAGGTTCCACCCCCTCAGTGTGAGCATTGCTTAGGGACCTTGAGTTCCCTATGAACTTTGACACACTGAGGATGGTAATTCTACACTGCACCTATCTCAACTTTGGCAAATTGCTGGGTGCTGGTATTGGCCAGGGCCCTCACAAGGGCCTTTGGGAGCTTTGCCGCATCCAGGCTATGTGAGGCTGTGAAGCTTGAAAGGGGTGAGGCTGGAAGGTTGGGCTTGTTTGAAGGCTCTCTATAGAATAACTTCTTATTTTTCCCTTTGCAATTACTGTAATTCATTTGCTATGGTCTATAATAATTTGTAAACAAACTATTGGGGCTGGATAGTGAATACGGGAGGGAACTATGCATGTTTAGTGTAGTATGGGTAGAAATCATGACTTATGCTTTATTTCCTATGTGTGCAATAGTATCATGCTTAGGACATGCATACCACACATTAAAATCATGTTTGGATTCTTTATTTCCACATCTATTATACTCATGCCATTTGACACCATGTTCCTAGTATAACTAAAAGGGTAAAAACAAATCCATAATATATTGCTCATGCATTTTTCATAAACATGACATATAGAAACCATGTGTTAAGATGGTACTTTGTGCATTAGATATCCTTCCCTTAGGACTCCTTATTTATCAGAACTTGAACGCCTAGTTAACATAATCTAATACTCCCATAAAATACGGTTAATCTATTTAAAACAATTTCCTGCAAACATGTATCTATTAAATCAGAATCCAAATATGCATGTTCACTCTTTAAAATAAGTAGGCAATGTATACGATGCCTAGGAAAACTTTAGGCCTAATACGCATTAAATCAAATCAATTATCTTCTACTAGTTTAACCAGTCCCTTTGAACATTTTGAACCCTGTTGTTCCCACTCCTGTTTTACATCACTGAAGTTCATTTTACTTTTATTAAAATTTCTGCTCTATTTTTAACAGTCTCGAAGTTGTGCATCTATTTCCTTTTACTAATTTTCACTGATTCTTGTCCTATTATATTTTCAAACTACTGGGATTTCAAAAGATGCCTCGTTCCGCTCAAAATCGTGCCATTTCGAATCCTTGCTTTGTATGTCTTTAAAGTCACTATATTTTGATACCACCTTATTACTTTTACTACAGCTCTTTGAAAACTGATAGTTATTACTCTATGTTAAGCAACTGTATTTTAATCCCCTTATCTTTTAAAATTACTTCAAACCCATGCTTTAATGATTTTCTTCTACGTTTCGCTGAAAACTTTAAATCACTGCATACTTTTAAATCTCATCAATGCCCTTAGCTACTGTATTTTTTGAAAATCAACTACCCTTCAAGTCACTCAGTCTTAATTAAATCTTCTGTCTTCGCTAAGTTTTCCAAGTCAGATTCCTACGACCTATTATTTTACTAAAATTCCTGTTTTGAACTCCTGTCTTGAGACTTTAATCGTGTTTGAGACGTGCTACTTACATGTGTATGTGTGGAGGGATCTGTGAGCCTTTCTTTGTCTTATATGTTCCCTTTTATGTGCAGTCCTACTTGTTTTGTATGTCGCATAGTATTTTATCCTTTAAACCTAAGGGTTCAGCCTAGTTCCTGCCTTGTAGGATTAGTAGTCCTAAACACCCTCTCAGAACTTATAGGATGGGACGGGTGATGGCACGCAATAAGCATTCGTAACCAACACACGCATTTTTAACCTTTACGGGGTGGGAAGGGTAGAATACGAATATGATTACCGGTGCGCTAATACCACGCGTAGCCGCCTCTTCGATGTGTGACATATCGGGTATTGCATTGAAGTGATCCGTATTACTTTAAACCTAGGACAATTCTTTTCAAATGTTTATTCTAATGATTTTCAAAAACCTTTAAAGATTTTCATACTTGCTTTAAATCCCCTCTTATATGAACCTTACTTGTTACTTGCTCACCGTCCAAATTCACAAAACATATTGGCTGGGACCCACAGTTGTGGATCTTGAGGGGTGCCTAACACCTTCCCCTTGGGATAATTTCAAGCCCTTACCCAATCTCTGGTAACGCGAACTGGTTCATGAGTTATCAACTCTAGGTGCCCTAACGCACCATAAAAATCGTTAGGTGGCGACTCTTCCTTAAACCCTTTCTTTTAAGGAGTTGTCCAAAAATGTCATAAACTCGATCTCTCCGTACCTAACCCGTGCGATAGAAAAGGGGGCGTGACAGCATGGCGACTCTGCTGGGGATCTTCCCTAGGCTTATACCATTACAATTTGCTTTGTGAATTTGGACCTTTAAATTTGCATCTAAATGCTTATGCCTTTTCCTATTCCCCCTTATATGCTGTTAACTGTTTACTTTTTACAAGTATTTATTTCACCCGAACTTAACTAACATATCTTCGTGTTTTCTTTTTAACCATTTTCCATTATAACTGTTGTATTTTCTTTCTTTACCGTTTTCCTCAACGTGAAAATATATGCCTATCTGTTTTAATGCTTATTATTACATATCATGCTCCGCATCCATATTCCACTCGTGCCAAAAAATCCTATAGCAACACTTACAATGAGTGGTTGCGCTATTCCAATATTATCACCCCTAAATTCGGAAAGGAGTATGTGCGGTAAAACTAGTCGATCAGCGGTGCANTCCTGGAACACAAAAGGACGCTTTCACATTCTGTGCATTTATTTGGAGAACTTAAATTCTCATTGCTAATTATTGATGTTAAATAGTCGAGTCCGGTGGGGGTAAGGGTCTAACCTGTTTATTTTGCAGAGATGAGGCACGAGGTCCCCAGATTCGCCATGGTCACCAACATCTACCCAAAACTTCTAAATTGGTGGGAAGACTTGCATTGAAGCAACAAAACAGCAGTCAGAAAATACCTGGGCAACTTGCCCTCTCTTTTGGACATTCAGCCTAATAACATGATGATAGAGGCTGCCACCTTATTTTGGGATTGTGATCGATCGGTTTTTTGAATTTGGAACAATGAGATGACACCGCTGCTAGAGGAGATATGGGGTTTAGCTAGTTTGCCTTGGGAGTCTCAAGGGTTATTGATGCCTGAAAACCAAACAGGCCGGGGTTTTCTCAAGATGATGGGACTCAAGAAGAATCCGGATTTAGTCTACTTGGAAGACTCGTACATCCCTTTTTACTATTTGTATGAGAGGTATGGCCGTAGTCAGTCTTACCGCACATATCAGGAAGAGTTCGCCCTTACTTCTCTAGGACACATTCACCGCCGGGTATTCGTCTTCACATTCTATTTTTTGGGATTGCTGGTCTTCCCGACAAAGAAGGGGAGAATCCACACCAGATTGGATATGGTTACCAAGACTCTGATGGAAGGGATCGACGGGCAGGATTTCAGCATTGTACCCATGATTGTTGCTGACATATACCGAGCTTTGGAGAACTGTCAACGAGGAGCGAAACATTTTGAGGGTTGCAACCTGTTACTTCAGCTTTGGCTCACCGAGCATTTGCAAAGGGGTGACTACCTTCAAGACATACACATGAGAGTTTGGGACGATCATATTTCTTCCTTAAACCCTTTCTTTTAAGGAGTTGTCCAAAAATGTCATAAACCCGATCTCTCCGTACCTAACCCGTGCGATAGAAAAGGGGGCGCGACATTTGTCTTGCTCCATTATTTTAAAAAATTACTATTGATTTGAATGCTAAAGTTACTAGATCATACAAATCATTCATAATTACTTTTAATTACCAATGCATCCATTACTCTTCTTGTAATAAATAAAATTAGTTTAGAATTTTATTTACTTATCAATCATATACACCCGTAAAATTTAGTGAATCTATTTATTGTGTATTATATGCAGCTAATCATCATGTATGTACATGTATATTCAAATATTTTTGTCATTGTCTGGTTGGTATAAAGTTCGGTCGACTAACTTAAGAGTGCACAATGCATATGCATTTAATTAAAGCCAAGTGTAACAACCCGGTCCGTCGTTACACAGTATACGCATCTATTCCTTTATTTCTGTCTTGTAGTAGCTCGGTTAGACTGTTCACGAAGTGTTGGGGTTGGTTGGTTCGGGTTCGGAGTGAAAATAGAGTGGATTGAGACACTTAGTCTCTAACAAGAGCTTTAGAGTTGGAAAAGTCAACCCGGAGTTGACTTATTGGTAAACGACCTCGGAATGCGGATTTTATGGTTCGGATAGCTTCGTTAGGTGATTTGGGACTTAGGAGTGTGTTCAGAATATTTTTAGGATGCCCGGTGTAGAATTAGGCTTGAATTGGCGAAGTTAGTATTTTGGCGAATTCCGGTTGATAGGCGAGATTTTGATCCGAGGGTCGGAATGGGATTCCGAGAGTTGCTGTAGCTTCGTTAGGTCATTTTGGACTTGCCCGCAAAATTTCAGGTCATTTGGAGATGGTTTGGTTGGGTTTTTGATCAAATGCGTGTTTCGGAAGTTTTTGGGAATCATAGGCTTGAATTGGATGAGAATTTATGGTTTTGATGTTGTTTTTGGTGTTTTAATGGCTCGACTAAGTTTGAATAACCATGTTTGATATGTTGGTAAGTTTGGTTGGGGTCCCGAGGGGCTCGGGTTTGATTTCGGACGTTAAACGGAGAAATTGGGACTTGAAATGCAGCTGAAGCTGCTACTGCTGGTGTGATCGCACCTGCGATGCTTGGGCCGCAGGTGCGGACATCGCAGGCGCGAGAGTGAAGGCGCAGGGGCGGAAATTCATCGCAAGGGCAGAAGGAGGATCGCACCTGCGAGGTTGCAGGTGCGGGAGATGGGTTCGCAGGCGCGGGCTCTGAGTGTTAAGTGAAGGATCGCAGGTGCGGTCAATGTGTCGCCCCTGCGGGCCCGCCGTTGCGGTAAAGCGATCGCAGGCGCGGAGCCTGGCATTTAAGTGACTTCGGCAGGTGCGGTCAAAATGTCGCGCCTGCGGAGTCGCAGGTGCGAGAAAAATACTTCTGTTTCGGAAATGCCTGGGCAGAAATATAAAAGGCAGCCTTCGCGAAATTTGTCCTTTTTCACCATTTTACACACGGGTTGGAGGTTTTGAAGGGATTTTGAAGAGGGATTTCGTTGTTTCTTCAAGGAGGTAAGTTTCTTGGACTCAAAACTCGTTATATTGTGCATTAAGAACGATTTTAGGTTGAAATCATGGGTAAAAACAGTAGAAAAATGGTGGTTAGGGCTTGGGTTTAAGAGAGGAAGAATGGGGGAATTGGAGGACCATTTGAGGTCCGATTTTCGTGTTCTTGGTATGGTTAGACTCGGGAAAGGACAAGGAACCTAGTGTTGTGAAAATTTCTGACTTTCGAGACGTGGGCCCGAGGGCCGGGTTTTGACCGAATTCGGGATTTTGGTATTTTTGCTAAATTTTGATTTGGGGATTGTTCCTTAGCACATTGTGACGCTATGTAATTGATTATTGATAGATTTGGAGCATTTGGAGGCCGATTCTCGAGGAAAGGGCCAGGCGGAGTAGAGTTGAGCCGGTTTCGAGGTAAGTAACGGCTTCAACCTTGGAACTGAGGGGTTCAAAACCCCAATGTACATGCTAATTGATGATAGTTACTATGATACACTCGCCAAGTGACGGGCATATGGCTGTTGGTTGAATTGTTGTGGCCCGGCTTATCCCCAGACACAGTTTAATTGTTATTCCACCATGATATCGGTACTGTGAATACTATTAATGTGTAGAAACTAAAAGAAACATAACAAGTATAAATGATAAGACTTCATGTCTATATGTAGAGACCGGAAAGGGTCTGTCACTATCGTTTCTATTGCGAACTTTACTTGTGCATACTCAGTCTTGTTATTATACATGTATTCGTATTTCGGTCTCAGAATTCATTTATTTATCATGCATCGCCATTGTTTGGGCTGTTACATAATGAGAGTATTGTGAGGAGACTGGAAATTCTGACTGAGTATGGGCCTAGAGGCAAATGTTGAGATGATATACCCTTCGTGGGTTTCATATATATATAGCACTTGGGCCCTATCCTTGGCAGCACCTCCAGAGTCTTTACAGCCTCAGTGAGCGCACAGTTATTGAGGGATGTATTTCCCTGGACATGGATTTGTCCGAGATATGAGATACTGAGGGATGGATTTCCCTGGGCATGGATTTGTCCGAGATATGACATATAAAGGGATGGATTTCCCTGGCACAAATACTGTTTATGAGATATGGAGGGATGGATTTCCCTGGTACAGATTATGGATGAGTATGATATCCCGGAGATGGATTTCTCCGAAAGGCTGAATTGGCCTGCTCCCTCGGTACTTAGTGACTGAGTCACCACGTCGTACATGTTACGGGATGGATTTCCCTGGGCCAATGGCCAATTATGTGTACCGAGAGGACTACCTGTGAGAGTTGCATGATACATACATGGCATTTAATTGTTATTTACGGATATTGTCACTGATATACTCGGTTATTCCTGAAATATTCATTATTTGAACTGTGATTTACGGAGGTTGAGTTCGTCACTACCTCCTCAGACCGTAGGTTGTTTTCGTTACTTACCTGCACACTGTGTGTGCAGATCCAGGTGCACCGAGATTTGACGCGGAGCGGTGATAGCAGCCATTCTCTCAGAGTCGACGAGGTAGCAGCTGGCGTTCGCTGTCCCGTCCCTCTTTTCCCTATTCTTCCCTTCTGTATTAGAATTTGGAAACTTAAAACTTCAGAATTATTATTCTCAGTTGTATTGATGTTAGTAGCTCACGACTGCGTGACTCCAGATCCTAGGGTGATTGTTGGAGCTTATTTCTTTTGTTAGATTGTTTTAAATGATTAAAAATGTCAGTATTCCTATGAATTGAGCCAATGATGAGTAAATTTCTCTAGTAAATGAATTGAGTATTATCGTAACGGTTGGCTAGCCTGGTTCCACGACAGGCGCCATCACAACCCGGAAACGGGTCGTGACAAGTTGGTATCAGAGCACTAGGTTGAATAGGTCTCACCAGTCATGAGCAGGTTTAGTAGAGTCTTGCGGATCGGTACGGAGACGTCTGTACTTATCTTCGAGAGGCTGCAGAACCCTTAGGAAACTTCATATTCTTGAATTCTGTCGTGCGACTCTGTTGATTCTTGGAACTAAACTCTCATTGTTTCATCTTCTCACAGATGGTGAGGACTCGTGCTACCGGTAGTGATGACCCAGCACCAGCGGGACCAGTTCGAGGTCGAGGTCGTCGTGGTCGAGGTCAGGCTAGGGGAAGGGGTGCAGCCCGTCCGGTACGTGGGGCAGCACCTGAGGATCCTCCCATTGCTCAGGATCAGGCTCCCGCAGTCGAGGTTTCAGTGGGGCAGGACCCGGCACCAGCTGTTCCTATAGTGATCCCAGGTCTTCAGAAGACCTTGGCTCAGATTTTGACAGTGTGCACCAGCTTAGCACAGGGAGGCATACAGACTCAAGCTACCCGGACTCCTGAGCAGGTTCTTCGGGGGCTCCAGACACCAGGAGTGGCCCCAGTCTAGCCCGTTGCTGCCGCACCGGATTTTGTGGTCCCTGCCTTGGCAGATGATGAGCAGCGGAGACTGGAGAGATTCAGAAGACTCCATCCCCCTACTTTCAGTGGCACTGAGGGCGAGGATGCCCAGGCTTTCTTGGACAAGTGCCAGAGGATTCTTCGTACAGCTGGAATACTCTAGACTAGCGGAGTTCCATTTACAACTTTCCAGTTCTCGGGGTCGGCACTGGGCTTGGTGGGAGGCCTATGAGAGGCGCATACCCGCCGGTACACCACCACTTACTTGGCACCAGTTTTCTATTCTCTTCTTAGAGAAGCATGTACCACAGTCTCAGAGAGAGGAGCTGCGCACAGAGTTTGAGCAGCTGCGTCAGGGGGATATGACTGTGACGCAATATGAGATGAGATTTTCCGAGTTAGCTCATCATGCTGTCTGGTTGGTTCCTACGTACAGGGAGAGGATTCGGAGATTTGTTGATGGTCTTAACCATCAGTTGCGGATCCTTCTGACCAGAGAGAGGGTGTCTGGGGTTTCTTTTGAGACAGTTGTGGACAATGCCAGAGACATTGAGTCTATTCGACGCCAGGAGCGTGAGGAGAGGGAGGCCAAGAGGCCTCGTGGATCTGGTACTTATAGTGGCTTTCATTCTGTTGGTTCTTCTTAGCCTATCAGAGGTCGTTCGTTCAGGCCTCCTCAGCCAGCCCGTCCAGTGCATAGTGGGATCTCTTCAGGACATGGGTTTCGTGGTTCTCATTCGGGCCGTTCATCATTTAGTGCCCTCCCAGCTCAGAGTGCATCCAGGCCACCGTCCTTTTATGGTTCCTCAGGACAGGGTTCTTCCAGCAGCTACTCCGGTTCCAGGGGTTCCCTTCAGTCCCCGCCATCAGTCATGGGTAGAGGTTGTTTCGAGTGTGGGGATCCAGGCCATGTTAAGAGGTTTTGCCCCCGTCTTGCTAGCAGCTCTTATCAGCCGAGGGGCCAGCCTCCAGCGTCGACATCAGCTTATGCACCACCCGCTCAGGCAGCTAGGGGTGGGGGTCAGGCAGTTAGAGGTCGCCCCAGAGGGGGAGGTCGATCCGGTGGAGGACCAGCTCGTCTCTATGCACTTCCGGCCAGGCCAGATGCTATTGCTTCAGATGCAGTGATCACAGGTATTATTTCAGTCTGTCACCGA
The DNA here is from genome assembly GCA_005239495.1 of Nicotiana undulata. Classification (NCBI taxonomy): domain Eukaryota; kingdom Viridiplantae; phylum Streptophyta; class Magnoliopsida; order Solanales; family Solanaceae; genus Nicotiana; species Nicotiana undulata. The sequence goes on from ML256637.1 coordinate 39,405, forward strand.
GATGCCTCGGTATTATTTGATCCTGGCTCCACTTATTCGTATGTTTCATCATATTTTGCACCTTCTTTGGGTATACCCCGTGAGTCCTTGATTTCGGCTATTCATGTGTCGACTCCTGTGGGGGATACGGTTGTGGTAGATCGGGTATACCGATCTTGTGTTATTTCTATTGAGGGTCTGGATACTCGAGTGGATCTATTGTTACTTAGTATGGTGGACTTTGATGTGATATTGGGCATGGATTGGCTATCTCCGTGCCACGCTGTTCTTGATTGTCACGCCAAGACCGTGACTTTAGCTATGCCAGGCTTCCCGAGAATTGAGTGGAGAGGTTCAATGGAGTATGTGCCTAGTAGGGTGATTTCTTATTTGAAGGCCCAGCGTATGGTTGGGAAGGGGTGTGAGTCGTATCTAGCCTTTGTGAGGGATGTGAGCAGTGAGACTCCTTCTATTGATACTGTTCCAGTGGTCCGTGAGTTCCCAGATGTGTTTCCCATAGACCTGCCAGGCATGCCACCTGACAGGGACATTGAGTTGTATTGATTTGTTACCTGATACCCAGCCTATCTCTATTCCACCTTACCGTATGGCCCCAGT
>ML256639.1:596-15802 GCA_005239495.1 Nicotiana undulata
GGGGTTCAGCTGTGAGTTGTTAAGCTCCACCTCTTCCTGGAGCTTTCATAGGATGGTTACTTTTGTTGTACAATTTGGGTGTAGTCGGGGCCTTGTACCGACAACGCTTATGACACTCTTAGAGGCTATTGTGGACACATATTCTGGGTTTCTTTTTGCAGTTTTGAGTCTCCAGCCATAGGCTTGGCATGTATATATATGTGTGTAGGCATGTATGTATTCAGTCGCAGCCTCGTCGGCCAGCTAGTACTTTATTATTTTGGCTTGTCTACCTTTTTTATATGGCTTATGTTATTCAGGCCATGACCTCAACGGTCCAGGCTTAGTATTTCAGATGTTGCGCTGCTCGATCTGTTGGGCCCCCAATTTAGTTAGCTAGTATGTTTAGTGGCTAACTCGATCGAATATAGTATCGAGTGCCAGTCGTGCCTCCCCTAGTTTGGGGCGTGACAGACCCCTCCACTGAACCTTGACTGAGGCAATGTTCTTCGACCTGAGCTTCCTGACCTGCCTGTCCAATATGGTTACAGGCTCCTCAACATATGATAGATCCTTGTCTAACTGGACTTAGTTGAAATCCAAAACATGAGTCGGATCCCCGTGATACTTTCGGAGCATAGAAACGTGGAACACCGGATGAACTCTTGCTAGGTTGGGAGGCAAGGCCAACTCATAAGCAACCTCCCCAATCCGCTGCAATACCTCAAAAGGGCCAATGAACCTCGGACTCAACTTACCCTTCTTCCCGAACCTCATGACGCCCTTCATAGGCGATACCCGAAGCAAAACCCGATCACCAGATATAAATGCCAAGTCACGAACCTTCCGGTCCGCATAACTCTTCTGCATGGACTGAGCTGTGCGAAGTCTCTCCTGAATCACCTTCACCTTGTCCAGGGCATCCTGAACCAAATCTGTACCCAATAATCAGGCCTCGCCCGGCTCAAACCATCCCACTGGAGACCTGGACCGCATACCATACAAAGCCTCATATGGCGCCATCTGAATGTTGGACTGGTAGTTGTTATTATAAGCAAACTCTGCAAGTGGAAAGTATCGATCCCATGACCCTCCAAAATCCATCACACAGGCACGGAGCATATCCTCGAGAATCTGAATCGTGCGCTCGGACTGCCCGTCTGTCTGAGGGTGAAAAGTTGTACTCAACTCCACCCTGGTACCTAACTCCCGCTAAACGGCTCTCCAGAACTGTGAAGTGAACTGTGTACCCCTGTCTGAAATGATAGATACTGGAATACCATGGAGGCGAACAATCTCCCTAATATAAATCCCAGTCAACCTCTCGGATGAATATGTGGTCAACACTGGAATGAAATGGGCTGATTTGGTCAGTCGATACCCACAATCACCCAAATAGCATCATACTTCCTCAAAGTCCGGAAGCCCAACCACAAAATCCATGGTGATCTTCTCCCACTTCTACTCTGGAAGCTCAATCTGCTGAAGTAACCCTCATGGTCTCTGATTCTCACATTTGACTTGCTGACAGTTGAGACACTTGGCTACAAACTCCACTATATCCTTCTTCATCCTTCGCCACCAATAGTACTATCTCAGATCCTGGTACATCTTCGCGGTACCCGGATGGATAGAATACCGTGAACTGTGGGCCTCCTCAAGAATCAACTCCCGAAGCCCATCCACATTTGGAACACATATACGACCTTGCATACTCATCACGCCATCATCACCTATGGTCACATACCTGGAATCACCCCGCCGAACTCTATCCTGAAGAACCAGAAGGTGGGGGTCATCATACTGGCGCTCCCTGATGCGGTCATAAAGAGAAGATCGAGCAACCACACAAGCTAACACCCGACAAGGCTCAGAAAGATTCAATCTCACGAATTGGATGGCTAAGGACTGAACATCTAAGGCTAGAGGCCTCTCAGCTGCATGAAGATATGCCAAACTCCCCAAACTCTCCGCCCGGCGACTCAAGGCATCAGCCACCATATTGGCCTTCCCCGGGTGGTATAGTATAGTGATGTCATAATCCTTGAGTAACTCCAACCACCTACGCTGGCGCAAATTGAGATCCTTCTGCCTGAATATGTGCTGCAAACTCCGGTGATCCGTGAATATCTCACATGGAACACCATATAAATAATGACGCCATATCTTCAGGGCGTGAACAATCGCTGCCAACTCGAGATCATGAACAAGGTAGTTTTTCTCATGAACCTTCAACTTTCTAGACGCGTAGGCAATCACCCTACCGTCTTGCATCAACACCGCTCCCAGGCCAATCCTCGAAGCATCACAATAGACTATATAGGACCCGGAACCTGTAGGCAATACCAACATAGGAGCTGTAGTCAAGGCTGTCTTGAGCTTCTGAAAGCTCTCCTCGCACTCCTCAGTCCATATGAAAGGGGCACCCTTCTGGGTCAGCCTGGTCATGGGCGCTGAAATGGATGAAATCCCTCCACAAAACGGCGATAATACCCAGCCAAACCGAGGAAACTGCAGATCTCGGTAGCTGAAGACGGTCTAGGCCAACTCTGTACCGCCTCCACCTTATTCGAATCTACCTTGATCCCATCAGAAGAAACCACATGGCCTAGGAATGCCACAGAATCAAGCCAAAATTCACACTTAGAAAATTTGGCATACAATTCCTTCTCTCTCAAGGTCTGAAGCACGGTACTCAAATGCTAATCACGGTCCTCCTGGGACCGAGAATATACCAGAATGTCATCAATGAACACGATGACGAAATTATCAAGATAAGGCCCAAATACGTTGTGCATCAGGTGCATAAAGGTTGCTGGGGCATTGGTCAGCCCAAATGACATAACAAGGAACTCATAGTGGCCATATCTGGTCCTGAAGGCAGTCTTCGGGATATCCGGCTTCCGAATCTTCAACTGGTGATAGCCCGAACGCAGATCAATCTTGGAGAACACCTTAGCACCCTGTAACTGGTCAAATAGATCATGAATGTGAGGCAATGGGTACCTGTTCTTCACTGTCACCTTATTCAGCTGCCGGTAGTCAATACACATACGCATCGAACCATCATTTTTCTTCACAAATAGTACCGGAGCACCCTACGGTGATACACTGGGCCTAATGATACCTTTATCAAGAAACTCCTGCAACTGCTCCTTCAACTCCTTTAACTCAGGAGGAGCCATGTGATAGGGAGGAATGGAAATGGGCTAAGTGCCCGGTAACAAGTCAATGCCGAAATCAATATCTCTATCGGGCGGCATACCCGGAAGATCAGCTGGAAATACATCAGGATAGTCCCTCACAACTAGAACTGACTCAACTGTAGGGGTCTCAACACTAACATCTCTCACATAAGCCAAATACGCATCAAACCCCTTTTCAACCATCCGCTGAGCCTTAAGGAAAGAAATGACTATACTCTAAGGAACCTCTCCACTCTAACCTCGGTAATCCTGGCATAGCCAGCGTCACGGTCTTGGCGTGATAATCAAGAATAGCATAGTAGAGCGACAACCAGTCCATGCCCAATATAACGTTGAAATCTACCATACTGAGTAATAGTAGGTCAGCCCTGGTCCCAAAACCACTGATACCAATCAAGCATGACCGATATACGCGGTCCACAACAAGAGAATCTCCCACGGGAGTAGAAACATATACGGGGGAACTCAAGGAATCCCGAGATATCCCCATATGTGAAGCAAAATAAGAAGATACATATGAGTATGTGGAACTTGGATCAAATAACACGGATGCATCCCTATGACAAACAGGGACAATACCTGTGATGACCGAATCTGAAGCAACTGCCTCTGAACGGGCTGGAAGAGCATAATATCTGGCATGGTCTCCCCCTCTAGGGCGACCTCGACCTCCCCGACCTCCACCTCGAGCTGTCTGAGAAGGTGGGGTAGCAGTTAGGGTTGTGAGGATAGCTGGAGGACTCGGTGGAGCACGTGGGGCCTGATAATACTGGATGGTGCACCCCTCTTAGATCTGGGGCAATCTCTGATCACATGGCGAGGATCACCACACCTAAAACAACCCCTCGGAGGGCGTGGCGGCTGGTGCTGACTTTGAACTGGCAAGTTGGGCTGGCTGGTGGTAGCACCTCGAGCAGGAGGCACATAAGATACTGGCGGTGCATAATAAGGCTCCTAAGGTCTAGGAGGAGATGGAATACCGCTGGCTGCTGGAAGAGCTGAATGAACGGGGCGAATCACCAAACCCCTACCATAGCGTGCTGCTGGTGTACGAACTCCTAAAAAATGACCAGTCTCTCGAGACTTCTTGGCCTCTCTCTCCTCCCTGTCCCGAGCTAACATACTCTCAATCCTCTGGGCAATACTCACGGCCTGCTGGTAAGTGATATCTGCCTCCAGCTCTCTGGCCATGCTGGTCCGAATACTGGGGTGGAGTCCCTCAATAAAGCGTCGAACCCTCTCTCTGACAATGGCAACCAAAGCTGGTGCATGACGAGCCAAGTCGCTGAAACGGACTGCATACTCTGACATAGTCATGGTACCCTGGCGTAGCTGCTCAAACTCTACACGCCAAGCATCCCTGAGGCTTTGAGGGACAAACTCAAGTAAGAACATCTCGGAGAACTGAGCCCAAGTAAGTGAAGCTGCCTCGTCCGGACTACTAAGCTCAAAAGCACGCCACCACTGATAAGTTGCTCCCCTCAGCTGAAAAGCAGTGAAAGAAACCCCACCCGTCTCCACAATACCCATAGTGCGGAGAATGCGATGACACTCCTCAAGAAAACCCAGGGCGTTATCCGAAGCTAGTCCACTGAACTCAGGTGGGTGGTACTTCTTGTACCTCTCAAGTCGGAGCTGCTCTGCCTCAGAAACAGCTACCCTAGTCTCATGCTGAGCTGGAGCTGCTGGGGGCATAGGAATATACTTTGGAACCTGCCCAATATGAACCCTCTACTCAGGAGTACGGGCTGCGGGAGTCTTTGCCCCTCCCCCGGCCTGGATGTAGCTGGAGCTATCGGGAGTAGTCTCGCCTGAGACAGAGTACTGAAGGCACTCAAAAACTGAGCCAATGTCTCCTGGAGGGCTGGAGTAATAGTAGGGACCTCCTGTGTCCCTCCAACTGTGGTTGTTGGGGGCTCCTCCATCTCTGCTCTAGCCGGTGCTCGGGCTGCACCGCGTGCTCGTCCTCTGCCCCTACCCCTGCCTCCGGCGACTCTGGCTGGGGGCTTAGGTGCCTGGTCATCAGTACGTCCGGTACGAGTGCGCACCATCTGTAAGCAAGAATAGGATAGAGTTTAGGAATTTTGATGACAGTAACTAGAACGATAAGGAATTCCAAGAATATGATTGTTCTTAACAGTTTCATAGCCTCTCGAAGATAGATACGGACGTCTCCGCACCGATACGCGAGACTCTAATAAAACGGCTTGTGACTTTGTGACTCCTATGAACCTAGACGCTCTGATACCAACTTGTCACGACCCGAATTAACCTTTGAACGGTCTCGTGACATCACCTAGTCTCTACGACTAGGTAAGCCTAAAACATGCAGAAAATAAAGCAATATAACATTAGAAATAGAAAGGAACAGAAAATATATAACTCAGCCGCTCGACATTTACAGCTTTCACTCCCCCAAACCCGGAATGTCACAAGATCACAAGATCTGTACTAATGAATCTCTATACAAGGGAATAAGGAAAATGTACATAAGTCTCTTAAGCCTATACTAGAGTAGTAGGGGACTCGTGGAATTCTGCGGACGCGGCAGAATTACCTCGCGGTCTCCTGGCAACTGTTAAAGTACTCCTAGCCAAAATGTTGTGCACTGGTACCTGGATCTGCACATGGAAAAATATGCGCAGGAAAGGGCATGAGTACTCCACAATTGGTACCCAGTAAATGCCAAGCCTAACCCCAGTCAGGTAGTGACGAGGTCAGGTTAAGGCTCTACTGGATGGTTATAGTAAAAATAGTTAAGATCTAAACAGATATAGATAATAAGCTAAACCAGAACAGTAAAAGCGGTAAACGGCAAAGAATAATAAAAGAGATCCCTCGGCTCAGCACAACATATGTTCCCATAACAAATATGCAATGCAGTACATGGGGAAAGCTCCCAGAATCTAGTCCGTAGTCCCAATTTAAATATGCTATGCAGTACAGGGGAAAAGCTCCCGGAATCTCGTCTGTAGTCCCAATTTAAATATGCAATGCAGTACAGGGGAAAGCTCCCGGAATCTAGTCTGTAGTCCCAATTTAAATATGCAATGCAGTACAGGGGAAAGCTCCCGGAATCTAGTCTGTAGTCCCAATTTAAATATGCAATGCAATGAATACAGAATACAGTGTATATGCATAGTATAGAAGGAAATCATAGTCAATTACGGATAAAACTACCTAAACATGGCACAAGTATTAACAAATAGGAGCAACACAAGTAAGATAGATAGACATGCTCATTCCTAATCTACACTACACAGTTAGTATAGGAAACAGTGAAATAGGGATAAATGATATATGTCATGAAAGGGAAAAGTGGAGTTTTAGCAACAATAGCATGTGTACGCACTCGTCACCTCACGTACACGGCACTCATATAACAAAACAATATCAAATAACCTAAGGGGAAGTCCCCAACACAGAGTTAGGCAAGCCACTTACCTCGGCTGCGCTACTCAACCCAAAATCACGTTCTTGCCACGAGTATCCGACTCCGGGTGGCCCAAATCTAATACATTTGATTGCATAATGTAAATAACACTTTAAGGAATCAAATAGTTAATTATTTCGAAGCTAATACGCGAAATTAGGAAATTCGCCCAAAAAGTCCCCCGGGCCCACGTCTCGGAATTGGATAAAAATTATATTTTTCGGACCCCCATTCACTCACGAGTCTAACCATATAAGAATATCTCAAATCGGATGTCAAAAATCCAATCAAAACTCAATAATTCGGTCTATGAAGTTTATTAAATATTTCCCAAATTTTCCACCCAAATTCGAATTTTAAGGACTAGATTTAAGTTAGGATCATGGAAATTGATCTAAGTTGGGTAGAGATCACTTACCCAAGTTACCCAGGTGCAAAAGTCTTCAAAAGCCGCCCTTTCCGAGCTCTCAAATTAAAAAATGGTGAAAATAGGCTTTAACCCTCGATTTTGGGTCTTAAAGAATCTGCCCAGGCATTGTTCTATGCGTTCGCGGAAGGACCATCGCGAACGCGAAGAGTAAGGAACACGCGCCCAGAAAATGACCTATGCGAACGCGGATGAGGGCCTGCGATCGCAAACCTCAGGCTTCATAACCCTCTGCGAACGCGGTCCCAGACATGTGAACGTGAAGGGTAACGAACCAAACCCCTGGGACCCTAACTCATAACTACGCGGATGCGTTCAGGCCCCCGCGTTCGCGATACAATGCCTGGTCATACCTATGTGAACGCACTCTTCCACCCGTGAACGCGTAGCACAAAAAAATCCCTGAAGCCCATTAAGCCTACTCGTTCGCGACTACTCCCACGCGAACGCATAAGAGAAAACCAGACCCAGCAAAAATCTGATGCTTCCTAAGTCCAAATCTAACCCGTTGAGCATCCGAAATACACCCGAGGCCCCCGGGGCCTCAACCAGACCTACCAACCAACCCTAATACCTCATTCAACTTGGTCGAGCCTTAAAAACATATCTCATAACATCAAAATCATCAATTATGCATAGATTCAAGCCTAAGAACTTATGAAATTTCCAAAATTCACATTCGATGCCGAATCACGTCAAAACTCATCCGAACGATCTCAAATTTTGCACACAGGTCATAAATGACATTATGGACCTGCTGTCACTTTAGGAATTCCATTCCGAGTCTGACGTCAAAATTTCATCTATCGACCGAAATCGCCGAAATTCTAACTTTCGTCATTTCAAGCCTAAATCTACAATGGATATCGAAAACACATTCCGAATACGCTCCTAACCCCGAAATCACCCAACGGAGCTATCGGAGTCGACGGAATTCTATTCTGGATCCGTCTTCACACAGTTCTAACTACGACTCGATTTTTAAAGCTAAATTTCACATTTATGGACTATGTGTCCAAAATCACTCCGGATTTCACCACTCAATGCTCCGACAAGTTCTAATAGAATAAATAGGCATGGGAGAAGCAGGTATCAGGAGATCGGGGCGCTAACTCTCAAAATGACCGACTGGGTCGTTACAGAATCCTTATTATTCTCATTATCACAATGATGATGACGATTATAATTTCGTCTATTTTCACGTCCACATTCATTGATACCTTCACGGTAATCATTTTGTCTTCTTTCAGACTTATCACATATTGCTATCAAATTCTCTTAAGGGAAATGAGAATGAAACAAATTCAATGGGACGGGTTTTTACTTCTTGTGCCCATAATCATACATGAATCAGATCATGGCAAGACATAGCAATTTTACCACTTCAGGTGGTTATAATTTCTTGCAAACTCTATTAGAGTTATAATCAAAGTATATTGTCTTTGCTTGTATTTAAAATCAAATTATAGAATTTCAAGAATTTAAAAGAGAAAAATAAAGTAAAATACTTACCTTAAATACAGAATTTCATGGAACAATTGACAATCATTATGCTCAATCCCAAAAAATTTACTCAATTGGTTAGAGTCTCGTGCTGATAACGTGTTATGAAACAATAAAGAACAAGAACAATATTGCAGAGAAAGAGAGAGGAAACTTTTATTGAATTTTGGGATGATTTACAATGGGGTAGACCTCTCTATTTATAGGGAAAGAGTGACTTAGCCACCAAGTATAATCCCTAAGATCTATATAGACATTCACTATAAATAGAATTCTATTTATAACAGTATGAATTTTGTTGTAATCTCTATTCTATTTTACACTCAATTTAATATCAAATAATGATACATATATTAACAAGATATGCATTGGATCATTTAAATGAACAACAGAAGCCTTTAAACTTATTTAGGTAATAACAACTTACTCTTTATCTTATTTGTTTTTAAAAGATGAGTTTTTATATATTTGATTTTTTTAAAATGAATTTTGAGATTTTCATTTGTACATCTCATATTTTACTTTTCTCGCTTTGATTTTTTTCCTCTACAATATTTCCTTACTTGATACTAATAACTAGAAGATTATAAAATTTATTTATTTATTACATTAATTATTTTTTACCACATGACATAACAAAATCAATATTAGACTGGATAAACTTTTGGTATCGATCACAAGTATTATTGGAAAATATATATTTATCCTACTAAAATTCAAATATATATTTTAGAGTATACATCATCTATTTATATTTTACTATAAATGACGATGTATTCAATTCTAAATACCAAAGAAGTCAATTAATTATTGATAATCATATTAGAATTGTTACATTTTAATTCGGGCATAGTTACATGTAGTGGTGTTCATAAAAATACGAAAAACCAATCCAAACCGAAAATCGAACCTAACCGATCGAAAAAGTCGATACTTTTTAGGTTTGGTTTGGTTTAGTTTTGGTTTTGAATTTTAAAAACCAATCAAATTTGGTTTGGGTTTGGTTTTAATCAAAAAATAACCAGAAAAACCGAACCAAATCGACTATGGAAGTAACTATTTAAATTTGCTATTTAAATTTATTATNNTATATATATATATATATATATATATATATATATGGATCTTTTTATACAACGTTTCTAAAATTTTATGGTGCATATTAGTCATTTATATTTTTAGTCTAGTTCTTTGCTATTATAATAATCTAATTCTTTGTTATTAATATTCTAGTTTGATTGGTAATCAAATTATTCATCACCATTTGATTCAATTATCATCAATATATCTTGGTAAATGATAGATTTCTCAAAGAGAAATTGGTTTGATAGTGTTACGTTGAAAATGTAGTCGCCGAAAAAACCGACAAAAATCGAATTGATAAAAAACCGACTTAATTGGTTTGGTTTAGTTTCAATATTTGAAGAACCGACTTAATTGGGTCGGTTTCTTTTTAGGACAAACCGATCCAAACCGAACCATGAACACCCATAATTACATGGATAGTTGGCGAGGTGACCTCTTTTCAAACTTGAATTAGCCAAGTGACCTTCATGTTTTAGTTATTGTAGGATTGACCTTCATGATTAATTAATGGTTAAGTGGGATTATAAAGTGAAGGGGAAGTTCAGTTTTTATCCATAAAGTTTCAGTTATTTCACTTTGTCCCCAACATATATAATTGTAATACTACCAAATTTAAAAAAAAAAATCCATTCCTTTCTGCCTCATATGCCGCCCTAATCCCCATTTCTCATGGCTGATTCCTCCATTACAACTTGTTTTTCTTGCAATCAACACATAGAGGTCATATCCCTTCTTCCCCGTTCCTCTCAAAGCTTCAGTCTTTTGATTTATCATTTACTTTGAAGAAATAAAAAAAATTGGGGGGTTTTCGGAGCTATCGAATTTGGGGAAGAAGTTGGTGGTACATTGGATTGATAATTCATTCCAGGTGGTATATTGTGTACCTCCTTGGTAAGTGTTTTCATCTCATCTTCTTCGTCATTGTTAATTTGGGTTTCTGGAAAAAAATTCTGCATAGTGCTCGACCACTAGTGTACAATAGACCACTGGTTCAAAATAGACTGATGAGAGATTATATATTATTATGCGGTTTATATTCTGGTGAATGGGTTGAGGGGCTAACTATCTAGAATTGGAATTCCTATACAAAGGTTGCAGTACATATTCTTGTACCTAGCAACTGTACATTTGACGAATTTGTTGATATCATCATTAAACGTGAAAAACTAACATGTTCCAAGGAATTTGAATATTACATATATGATTAGCTCTGCACTAAAGAGGGATAAGATTCCTCCTTTCTTTATTAAGAATGACAATGATTTGCAATCGTACCTCCTTGATGTTATAACTGATGGTATGAGGCTTTGTTTGAAGATACTTGTGGATGAAAATGAGTTTGAAGAAGGGGCTAAAGTTCCTGTTGAAAGGTCTCATTAAGGTTCAAATGTCGCAGCTGCATCGCCACCACCACCAACACAGGCACCAATTTTAGAAGTAGATGAAGAAAGAATGGTGAAAAGTGGCTTCAGTAGATTTAGTGATGACTTGCATGATTTTGGTGACAATGAAATGAACTTGTATGGTCCGAAAGATGCAGATGGAGCAGAAGAGTTGCCTGATATTGTCAGTCGGTCAGCGAGAGATGAAGTCTTGGTGGACTCGTTAGCTATACAACACAGCCACCCTGATGGTACAGACTTTTTTCCTTGAGAAATGTTTTGACAACAAATTGGATCTAATGAAATATTTGGAGGTTGCTTCTGTGAAAATGCATTTTACGTTTCGTATGAGGAGGAGTAGTAGAACATTAACTTCAATGGCATGTCGGTATGCGAGTTAATCGTAGAAGTTACGCGCTTTAAAGTATGGGAGTTCTGATAGGTTTTATAGTACCAAGTAGCATGACGAGCACATATGCGGGGTATAGCACATATCAAGCCGTCATCCTAACCCGTCGTCGAAGACTTTGGGTGCATATTACTAGGAACGGTATGTTAATGGCAAAGGCCATCCCCGTTAGATATGAAAGATGCTATTTTTGCAAATTGTAACCAAAATCTTACTTATTGGAGGAGTTGGAAGGTAGGTGAAGTAGCTAAGGATATGATCAGGGGTACTCGAAAAGAGGGGTATGCTTTGTTGGAAGCGTATCGCCATGTTATGTTGTCCTATAATGAAGGAAGTATTGTAGATTTAAAGGTTGATGATAAATTGCATTTAAGATATTTTATCTTATCTATTGGAGCTTTCATTAAGGGATTTGCGCATATGAGAAATGCTATTGTTGTTGATGGGATATTTATGAGTGGAAGGTATGAAGGCTTCTTGTTGTCTGATGGCACAAGATACAGAGAATCACATTTTTCCAATTGCGTTCTGTGTAGTCGATAAGAGTGCGATGATTCTTGGACCTACCTTTTTGAACAGTTACAACACATTGTTGACGACAGTGATGAATTGTGCATTATCTCTTATCGGCAGTTTTCTATTCGGAATGGATTCAAAAAAGTTTTTACTGATGCTCATTATGGTTTTTGCACGCGTCACATTGCTGAAAAAAGCAAGAAAGTAGCTAACTGCCTCGTGAATGAAATTGGGTACCAAAGTGGAGTAGGGCCTTCTTTTTAGGAAACTGATACGGTATGTTGACAACAAACATTGCAAAGTCGCTTAACGCATGCTTAAAAATCAAAGAGACTTCTCGATCATTGGCATATTCAATCATATTATTTGAAAGTTTGCAGAAAAATTCGAGGGATGGCGTAATGAAATGAAAAATGTTTTGACCTTCTTTGTTCCTTCTGCTGAAAAGAAGATTAGGAATAATATGGTTGTCAGCGACGCGCTCCGGGCGCATCAAGAAAATAAACGGTTTAGTGTCGTCGGGCACGGCAAGGATGCAATAGCTGATCTGGATTTGAACACATGTTCTTGTTGTCAGTTTGATTTGGAAAAAATACCGTGCCCACATGCAATGGTAGTTGTGAGATTGAGCTTTGGGGATTGATATGGTTCCTCCATTTACGATCACCCCTCTCCGTTCTATAAGGTTTCAACATATTTGGCTGCATATGAAGGAACCATTCACACAATCCCTACATAAGAGAAACGGGTGGTGTCTGATTCAAAGCATCAATTCGTTTCTCAAAACTCTCAACATTCACGTCATTTACAAGAAGTCATATGGAAAGGCACCATTTAGTGTCAAATTCTGCCAATTAATACACTAGATCTGATGGAAATATTTATTCATCATTCTTCAAAATAGCTCAATCACTTAACAGAGAAATGCATCCAAGGCCAAGGCCAAGCGGATGCCATTTTCATCAGGGAATCACTAGATAGGCTTATCCGAGAGATCCAAGAAGACAATGTGAGGCAAGGGAGGAACATTCTCCTTATCGCACGCATGTTGCAGATTCTCCTTCGTAAGGCTAGTGCAAATATTCACCACTGTGGCAGCCCAGGAAATTTCCCTCCCCGTGATCCTTCCCCCCTATAGTTTAATTTCTTTTCTTTAGTTAATGGGAAAAAATGTATGCTGCTGTGACGGGATTTATTTAATAAAAATATTTAACTTAAGTTTTTGTCTATTTAATTTTCTACCTTTTTTTTTAATTTTGTTGCTCTATTTCTTATTTTTATGCTTTGTTTTTTTTTTTCATTTGACAATACTTAAGTGCAAAAGGCCCCAAAATGAAATAAAGAGGTTCCAATAGAAACACACAACTTAGGGGATATAAATTTCAGTCTTCCAAATATTTGGATTTCCCGCCAATGAATTAAAAATTTCACAAGAGTTGTTGGAAAAACCTACAGTATATCGTCTACCCTACTTGTAACACCTCATAAATTCGGCTTAGGTATGAATGTGTTAAATGAGTAGTGATGTTATATTTTGGACATGTGAAGTTCTATCGATACGAGTATGGGTGAAGATAGTTATTTTAGAATCATGAAGGAGAGTGAGGTGTATAAGATTCGATAAAATCTATAAAGTTTACAAAAAGTCTGTCTTGCAGCAGGATTTAGTGGAAAATTGTAAGGAATTTGAGAAAACAAACACGAAAATTGTAGGCCTTTGAAATAGCTTTCCAAAGATATATTGTAGAGCCCAAACAGATCTCTGTGCAAAAAATTATGTGTGTTTTACAGAGCAGTGCGCAATATGCGCGCCCAGATGATCACGTGCGCGGCCACGCACTTGTGGTAGTGCTACTGCTATTCTGTGTGTTCAGGTGCGCGGTCAGGCCTTCAGGTGTGTGGGGCTCACCCGGGGGGTCATTTTTAAAGCCCTACTTCGTCCCCCACACCCCAAAACACAAAATATTGCTCTAAAAAGGGAAGCTATCAAAAACCTAACTCCTTAAAGGTCCCTCCACCATCCAAGGTAAGTTAATGGTGATTCTAAGTTAATTTCAAATTTTCAACACCTTATTAACATGGGTAAACCCTCCATATCATTAGATATTCGATTGGGACATCATTGTTGAGAGAAGAAACCCTAGAACTCGAACTCAAGAAGATTGAACTTCAAAAAGGTAATGTCTTCACCCTCTAATTGATTATAGCATTGGATCAATGATTATAGACTCTAGTTCATGAGATATGAGTTGATGGGTTTGATAGAAAAGCATGAACGATTATAAGTTTGGGTTGTTGATTGTTGATTATTGTTAAGGGTGTTGTTTACCATATGGGTGATGATGAATGATGATGATTATAACCATTTGAGATTTTAGAATTTATCTAGGGGCAAGAGAATGGGTTATTGGGTGTAGAAATACCATTAATAAGGACTATGAAGCTTTATTCTCACCAAGTGTTTGATAAAATGCCTAAGTGACCAAAATATGAGTATCAATGCTAATATGGAATCCCTTTGACTTGCATTGCTATAGATTAAAGTTGAAAGTGTGATGACCCGGTCATCTTATGTAATTTAAGCCTTATCTGTGTTTCGAGGCTCCGAGAGCCTCCGTTAATCTCACCTCGTTATGCGTGCGCAGCCCGGGCGTGTAGCCGGGAAGCTATTATGTGAAAAGTTGATGAAAAATGAGTTTTGATAATTAATAAATGAATATAGTTGACTTTGGTCAATATTTTTGGTAAACGGACCTGGACCCGTGATTCGATGGTCCCGGAGAGTTCGTAGGAAAATATGGGACTTGGGCGTATGCTCGGAATCGAATTCCGAGGTCCCAAGCCCGAGAAATGAATTTTTAAAAGAAATTGTTTTCTGAAAATAATAAAGGAATATGAAAGTGAATAATTATGTGAAAACCGTGTTACCGGGCCCGTATTAAGATTTCGAAGCCCGAAACAGGTTTATTATATATTACTTGTCTTATTTGTAAAATTTGGTGAAAAACGGGCATGAATTGAGTGGTTTCGGATCAAAATGGGGTTTTGAAGTTTTAAAGAATTTGAAATGTGGCTTGGAAAGCGATGTGATGTTCCCGAGGTCCGAGAGAGATTCCGAGACCGGGATAGTTCCGGGGTGTCATTTATAACTTATCTGCAAAGTTTGATGCCATTCCGAGCAGTTTAGGCCGGTTCGGCGTATTTGAAATGAATTCTTGAATTTTAAGTTCCTAAGTGTTGATTAAATAAGTTTTGGGGTTTGATT